>JAOBYK010729774.1:0-27905 GCA_025434845.1 Phenganax subtilis
GCTCCTAGTAGCGATGCCCTTTGCTCCTAGTAGCGTTCTTGCTTCTAGTAGTAAGGCCAGGAGACCCTAGTAGCGTCCTTGCTCCTAGTAGCGATGCCCTTTGCTCCCAGTAGCGTGCTTGCTCCCACTCCGTCGAGTGGGTGTAGTTCCTGAGATGTTCTTATCGCGCGCTCGCGATGGTGAGGAAGTCATCCCGCATCCCGCACCACTCTGAATCTCAAAGCTGAACATCGAGTATGCTGAGTATGCTCAAGTCTTGTGTTTGATGAACCCATGAGGAGCCCATGATGAACCAAAGCGCCCCGCCCCCGAGGCCGAACCCCCTTTGGATTACGCTCAGATGAAGAGCTGCAAGGACCTGGTGGACTTGCTCGCCACTTGATGGGTCCCATGTGCTGTTTAGTCCATTCGCACATTTGCAACGGCATGTTCTTTGAGGGTGTAAACCTCTAACAGTCGTAAACCTCTAACAGTCGGAAAACACGCAAATGCACTTTATTAGGGATGTCGGCCTGCAACCCAACCACCATCCACTCTTACAGGGAACGGGACATACCCAAAAAATGTTCTTTGATGGTCTTTGGATGTTTGCCAAGCATCATGACATTTGATGTCCCACCTCCTGGGCGGTCAAGAAACTGACCGGCGCAGAAGACTTGAAGTATGCCAGGCCAGGAAAGACGGACCAGACAGTTTCCAACAATATGATATAGCCTTCTTTGGGCGGATGTGGCAGGTAAGGCCTGGCTTTTCCAAGGCTGTCCTGCTCGGTCGCCCAGGTGAGTTTCTTGGACTCAGCGTGGGTTGAGGCTCGGCGAAACAGGACAGCCCTGCGCACCTTGTGAAGAGCCCTTGATCCGCATGCGTGAGACAAGTCATGCGTAATATCAAGTTTTATCTCACTGACAAAAGTCCATGAAAGGCGAGACTGGCCATCTTGAGGCAGCAAAAGAACCAACAAGATGCTTGGCTGAGCTTGGTGCTCTGTTGTCATTTTGGACAAACTGTGCTGTCGCAGCTGTTCTTGTAAAGATCCAGATCCATTGGATGTTCTCAGGACACCCAATTCATCGTAGCCAAGAGGATTGGTGCCGATCTTCCCACGAAGGACAGCTGTGAAGACCTGGATTCAATACCCTGCAGCCCAGGGATTGAGCCCATGACCCAGATTGAAGCCGAGAGTTGTCCTGTTGGCATTCTTGTCCTGTCCCTGCCCTCACAGATTCTACAAACCAAGGGAATTTCATGATATCCTTGAGCTGGATCTGTTCCAACTTGCCCCTGTTGCGCTGCCTGGATGCTGATCTCCCTGCATGGGCGATTTGATGGGTGGAGATGAATCGCCGCTGCGCCGCAGCCAGGAAAATTGCTGCTCCCGGTGGAGCGTCAGATAGACGCATGGCACATCATCAGCATGGCGAATATGAGCGGCCACCCGACCCGACTCCTGTGCCACTCGAATCTCTATTGGCATCTCTCGAGAGATTTCATGGCTTCTTGAGGAAGTGCATGGTGTCGTTGACTCAAAGGACTGACAAACGGTTGTTTGATTTGCTCTGAATGTCATGCGATTCAATTGCTGGGAAGGTAGCATGAAAGATTGGCTGCAGGAGCTCCATCTTCTCAGATCAGTTGTGTGTGATGACGGCAGACTTGACGACATCTCTTGAGGCGCGGCTCCTGGATGATTGTGGAAATGTCGCACTTGCGTTGGACTGTGACAGATGGACAGCTGTTTTTGCGGGTGCTTTTAACTGGAAGAACGGATGTGGGGACTTGTGAAAGGATAGTCAGTGACATACTACTGACATTTGCAAACAGCAATGTGGGAACCGGGAGAACCATTGCTGCGGAGAACTCCATGTGTAGCTTGCCATGCGTTTGTGAGCGAAAGCGGTTTTGAGGGGTTAGGAAAGGTGCCTCCAACCTACTATTCGCAAGTTAGGCAAGGTTTAAAGATGCATTGCGTCCACATTGCAAACACCCCCCCACAACTGGCTCCAGCAAGAGCCACACCAGTTTGTTAGTCGGATCCACGAGGTCGACGAGGAAATGGTTCGTTTTCTCAACTAGTTTTGCTTGATGCGAAGGGCACAATATCCAAAGAAGACAAGCCGAACAGCCAATCTGCCTGGGGAAACGAAAGCTGAAAGATACTGCAAAGATACAGATCTCATTCCAGCATTTGTTTCAAGATGTAGACAAGGCGGGAATGGAGCACTGTACTGTAATAGGGCGTGGTTCATTTAGTGGTGTTTCCGCATTCCAAGCAAAGTTATCTAGGAGGCGAAAGTAAACATGTGTCCAACATTGGTGTGTTTCTTCTGCCACGGAGCTCCACTCTCAGTTTGTAACGCAGCCATTTTGAGTCACTTGAGAACTCGTTTCGGACTTCACACGCTGGTTGCCAGGTGATTGGCGTGAGACGAGCAACATGATGCGAGTGAGACATTTGTCAGAATTCTTTGGCATTCAACAGTTCTGATGTGTCTTTTTGTCGTCGCTTTTGTTTGCAATCAGTGTGCGCCCCGGCAGGACATATCAAGAGATTGGGCTGAATATCTTGCCTCGACGTGTGTCTTCCCTAGAAATGCGAAGATAGCTGCCAGTGTTTGAACCTGTTGAGGTGTAGTGTGGTGAGCCCTGGCTGTGTCTCAGGCAGATTCTCAAAGGAGTTGAAGGTGAAGTTGAACTGCATCATCCATCATCCGTGGAACAGGTTAGGTCTTTCTTTCCCAAGCGCAGATGGACCGATTCAAGAGACTGCGGTCTGCGGTCTGCGAGGACAAAAGGTGCATCTCCAGAGATCTTGAGCTGTTTCTTTGCACGAAGCATGTCAGTTGTCATGTCTGATGTGCCACGTACCAGTGTGCAGAGCTGCAGGCAAGCTGTGTTTGTAGGGAGCAGAGAATCAAGGAAAGAACTGTGGTATTCCATTTGTTCAAACTCAAAGTGTTTTGACATCTCATCTCCTCTCGATTTTTTGGTCTTGCCTACTGTTGGCTCATGTATTTGACCGCCTTCTTTTTCCGTCTCCTCTCCCCTAAGCCCCTCTACCTCATACCTCATGTTGTTTCCTTGTCATTGACAGTGCGGCCATGTGGCCTGGATTGCTCTTCATTCGTTGCTTCCGCCTCTCTCTTTCTGCCTTTCTTTCTCCAGCTCCTTCGATCCTCCTCGTCAAGATCCTCTTGACTCTTGTGTCTGGGGCCACAGGTGTCCAGAACCTTGAAGCTCGAAGGTCTTTCATGAGTGGATCAGCCAGCTGTTTCCATATGGGTGTCCTTCAAACTCCGATCACTCATCGTCCACCAGCTGCATCACCAACATCATGTCCAAGGCAGTGTGCTTCTGCAAAGCAATTGCTCTTGTCTGGAGGTGGTCATGCCCTTTGCCATTTGATGTGGCAGCCAGTGATGAACTCGGCCGATCGGAATCTCAAAAATTCCGGGCCGATCTCCAGCTGCCGATCGGACTGCAAGGTTGCCGCGAAGCTGGAAGGACATTCCCAACAGTTGGTTATTCTTGGTTTCTCCAGGCTGTCAAAAGATAAAGTGTTCTTCTCCCTGAGCTCCACCCGTCTTTGAGGTGCCCAAGGAATCGAAATCACTTTACCAAGAAGGGACTTCGGTCCAGAGGGCAAATCTTTGTCAAAGCCTTTCCTTGGCCTTTCGAATTTCTGTCACACTTCAGATCCCCTATTGCTCCACTGACCCTTTGAGACTCACCAGTCCGGTCAAGACTGATTGCAGTTGCATCGATCGTTGATCGCCTGAAGGCTGAGACCTTCAAGCATTGAGTTCGCAGGCGGAATCAAACGAGCTTGACATACTGTCATCAGTGAATGTCCACTGCTTTATGGCAAAGCGGGCATCTATGGTGGCCAAGCGCTTGCTCAGTTCCTCCGGCAGCTGTTTTGCTTCGTTTTCTTGTTCTGGATGAGGTGGTTCCTCGAGGATATTGTTGCACCCAAGCCTATGCAGCCTCCTCGTTTTGCAAAAGCTCCTCTTCTTCCTCTTCTTCTTCTTCCTCCTCCTCCTTCCCTCCTTCTTGCCATGGTGTAGGCAATCCTCCTTTTGTCGCCTGGTTCTGGATCGGCTCTTTTGTTTTCATGCGCTTTGAGGTTCTGGCTGTCTCCTTCACTCGGCTTTTCTTCTTCATCCTGGCTTCTGAGCTGTGACTTCAATGTTTGCCCTGTCACTACCCCTGGTTGTCTTCAACAGTCCTTTCTCGTCCTAGCCAGCAATCTTGGAATCGTTACACCTCCTTGATCCCTCTGGATCCTCTGGTCGAGTCGAGTCTTTCCCTTTCAAGGCTGAAGCTGCCAGGAGACAGGAGAAAGCGACGCAGGACATGAAGCGATGGGATTCTTGCACCCGAAAACATCAGTGGCCCTTTCTTTCTCGCTTTCTTTTAGGAATATAACATATATCGTATACAAACTCTCCTCACTCGTACACCCTGTCCCACCTCCGACGAGCTTGATGTAGCTTGGGCTGAACATCTTGGCGAAGAAGGGCAGGTTTCGGTGCGCCTATGATCTGGAGCTCATTGGACCTCACCTTCTAGTGACAATGCCTCCCCGTCCTCCTCCAGCAAGTCCAGGAACAACGGATATTATGATATGCCATCCAAAGGCAAGTTGATAGAGTGTGTATCTCACCCTTCGTGATGGTGGAACGCTTGGCTGGAATGACAGGACTCAGATCAGATCTTTCACCATTTTCACCTGACTTCTTCCTTCGGCCTTGCACTGCCAAGCCTATGAGGTGAACATGGTCCTGCGCGGTGCTCCGTGACGTTCAGCGTAGCCATCTTGTCACGGAGACTTGGCACCCTCTTGCTGAAGATATGGCGCTCCAAGTATCGCATGAAGGCTCCATTGAAGTCACCTCCATGGTCCAAGACCACAGACATGACATGCATCTCCATTGCGAAGGAGCACCGCCTGATGATAGGAGGTTGCACCATCCACCATGCTTCGAGAACATACAGTAAATAGAATTTGTTCTTGTAGTCATGGAGTACTTCAAATCGACATGCCTTTCCTTTCCACAGATGGTGGTCTGTAATTGGACAAGAGCAGTTTTTGTCAGCGTTTTGTTTCCTGAGGTGGCCAAAGTGGAGATGCAACTCCTCCAGTTTCCATATTCCTCCTCTGGCAAAACGCTTCTTCAACAAGAACGTTTGGCAGGCTCCCTTTCCTTCTGACAAGATCTTCTCTGCCATCCATGAATCTCGAAGAAGACATTTGGTGTAGCAGCTAGGCCAAGTCTTCAACTCAACGCAAGACTTTCGTATTGGTGTCGAAGACTTACTTTGTGTGAGAAGGTGAGTGGAGAGCCTTCTTTCAAAGAAAGAACACGTAGAAGTTTCTACTTGCGAACAGGCCAGTCGTGGCCAACGTAACAGCACGAAACTTGATCTGCCGACCTAGCCAACCTACCTGCCTGTGAAGATGCTGCTTTTCCAAATGAACAGTCCAATGGAACTGTTTATCGAATCAGCACAAGCACAGGAAAATCAACTGGCCACGGAGTGTTCAGGAGAAAGCAAGAAAAATAAGAAAGGAGGTGGGAAAGGTAGAATCAGTGAATTCGTGCGATGATAATTTTGTGGATTGATGCCAATGAAGGAAAGGCAAACAGTTTTGGACAGTGGTTGAGACGTTTACTTGGGCCTGCGCAATCTCCACTGTGGCTTTGATTAGTGGATCGGTGGCGTCCAAGACAAATTCACCGCGGCAAAGAGAGTGCGCGTGTAGAGTCATGAGCCGGAGAAAGAGGTGTCCAGCTGACACGTGAGAACCCCTTCCGCTGTCCAGGCCTGCAAAGAACCCTTCAGTTCGCGGAAGCCAATGAATCCGCCATCACTGATGCCAATGGAGGCCTTCGCATCACATGTTGCACCCCAGAGCTAGTGGAGCTGCGTGAAGTCTTCACGGGCAAAAAAGAAACCATGGCGCAGTATCCAGAGACTTCTCGATTTCTGTCCCGTGTCACGCAGTGCCGAGTCCAATTTTCCTTCCTCGGGACTCTTGTCTTGGTTGTTCGACCTCTTTCAGCCCACTCTTGGTGATTGGCTACGCTTGTTCTTTCTGTTTCAGAATGTGTCCAGCCAAATCACTTCTTCAGACGTTGTTCTTCTTGTCGTGAGTCTTCTTTTTTGCGCAGGGCGCATGAAGTTTGCTTGTTGGGTGCCTTCGAGCTGTTTCTTGTTCTTGGTACTCAACTCTTGCAACTCTAGCCGAGGCAACATTAGGAATTAGGAGCCTTTAAACGCTTAGCCTATATAGACATATCTTTTCGGGATCTGTCCAACAAGACTTCCCAAGCCAGTCAAGAAGGAGTGCCTGAACCAGGAATAGGCCATTGTGGTCTATTTTCATTACTGATTTGCTGCTTCTTTTTTGGTTTCTGATCTTCCCTTCCCCATTGGACCTGTCAATATACTGTACTACTGCATTTGGGGCAGGCAGCGGGCAGCGCGGTTCGCAGCGGTTCGCAGTATCTCGACCATGGCGCAGTCTTGCCGCGATCCTAAGTTTGGTCATCCCATCGTTCATCACAGGTTCAATGGACGGAAAGCCCCAACTGCAGGAGCAAGCAGCACAAAAAGTCAGCAATCAATCTGCGCATACGATGAGCACAAGGAATTTCTGCGAAACAAGCATCTTGATGGAAAAGACAAGTTGATCAAGGATCCATCCAGCATGCAACTTTCAGGAATTAATTAACCAATTTGTCCAGCTTGTAAGCCTAGCGACATCCTGTGCTTCCTTACTTGTGACAGATATTTACATAAACCAAATTCGCACGATTTGCAGGGTAAGCCAACAAATATGCAATTCAATCTGGACCTGCTGCCTTTTTTCTTCAAGGATAACTCAAAGAGCAAAGTCTCTTTGAAACCAAATGGGGCCCTGAGTGAATCAGAAAGGACCTTGAGGCACCCGTATGCAAGAACCCACCGATTGTTCAATGTCAGCTGAGATTTGCTTCGATACGCCATGATCATTGTTGTGAACCAAGAGTTCAGTCTGCATAAAAAGGATCCAGGCAACTTCGTGAAACAATGTGATTAGTGTGCGATCTTCTGGCTTTTGGTGGCGATGGTGCAGGTCCCATGGGAAGTGGTGGCTCAACGCAGTTCTACCAGCTCACCCCGGCGGAGGCCGCAAAATGCACCGAGTTGCTTGAAAGGGAAAAACGGACGTGAAGGGACCTCTGGGTAAGAGTGTGATGATTGGAGATGAATTGTCAACTAAACTCTGAATCAGTTGCGAGTCATAGGGTTCAGCACCGCTCAAAGACAAATGATGACCACCTGCTCACAGGAGCAGGACTTTGCCGCGCTCAGTGAGGAAGCCTCGTCTCGCTTGTGAGATCTGGATTCCTTCTCTTTCTGATGTTATTTTGCGAAAACTGTTAGGATTGTTCCGATGGCCTTAAGGAGATTGCTTCTGATAGCTTCTACGAGATGCTTATATTGCACGAAATCAGTTTCAGAGTCATTGGTCATTGGTGTGTTTCCCTAAAACCCTTGTTCCCCAAAGAAGCTCTTTTGATATCGCCCAGCGAATGCACTGCTTCCTGGGAAAGACAGCGAACCTGATCAATATCCCTGCAGAGTAAAGGGAGCTCGGCAGCCACGTTTTAAGCGCGGATTTTCTCAGAACCTGCCAGGAAGAACGCCAAAAGATTTCAGCAGCAGTTTCCAGGCTTGAGGCAGGAAAGATATGTTGAACGGAGAGTAACTCACTGGTCCTGCAAGTTGACTCCTTCACGTTTTACATATTCTTCCAGACATTTATGGACTGCCATGACAAAAAAACCGTTGAACATGCATTGCTTGAATACAGCACACGTCCTCCATTCTCAATAAAGAGAATAGGTGTGTGGCAGCGTAATCGAGTTTACTCCAAACAATTTAGACATTTTAGTTATGGGGTTTGCAATTTGCACACGTGATATTGTAATAGATCTTTGGTAGGTGAAACTTCCAAAACCGTTTTCTTCATTCACTTGGCAGGCAGAGAGAGATCAGGCATCTGGCTGCCGGGCGCTGAGACGATAGATTGCATCGCAGCAATGTCGGTTTGTAGGGCATGCCTCAACTCAGCTTCTTTGCTGCCTGATTTGAGGCCAAAGTATCATCAATGCGGCTGGGGCTGGATCACTTCCGATTGTCCAACGCTTCCTCCAACAGGACCCAGCGGCTGTGGAAAGTGCGGATGAGCGTGGCCATTGTCTTAGCGGTTCTCACGTGTTTCTTGAAGACCAACTCCGGCTCATAGACTTATTGCGACACAGTTGCATGCAGACATCTCACTCTCAGCATTTGTTTCACAAAAACAGTTTACATGATTTTACATGTACATCTCCCTTTGTGTGCTTTTTTCCGTGCTTCGAGTGCTTGTTTGGGATGCTGATTCTGTCGATGACCATGAATCGCGCTTTGCCGGTCTTCTTGCTTTCTTGGCAGAGCCAACTTGGCATTGCCAAGGCCGGACGGCCTTGCACGTTGCGGCATTAAATTGTCATGCCAACGTCGTGAAGGATCTTCTGGCTGCCAGGGCTGTGCAAGCAGTCGATTGCCATGGTGAAAGCCTGAAAAGTCACACCAACACATGCCAAGAAGCTCTTTTGGAGACCAGAAGAAGAGATGTAAATGTGAGAGTAAAGCTGCATAATTCAAGGGCACAAGGAGGACTTTGAGGGAGCAGAGAGTTGCTTTCAGTGTGGCTGATTGAGGTAGTTGTGTGAACTGCTTGCAAAGCCACCTGGTCTTTTTGTTCTGCCCATGTCAGTTGGATGGGCCGAGGTGATACACCTTTGCATCACGCGGCCTTAAGCAGCAGCTTGGAGGTGGTGCAGCAACTGCTTGGTGCTCGTGCAGATGTGGAGGCTAGAAACAACAATGGCTCCAGCCTCATATTCCTTGTTGTGTGGCTGTGTGATTTAGATGGTGTAGGTCCTCAACACAAACGGGAACCACAACTACAAGCACGTGGGAAGAAACTAAGTTTCAGATGTCACATAAACTGCGTTGTGGTGTTATGGTTAGCTTGGACTTGGCTCTGATCAATCTCCAAGGTCGAACTGCACTGGACTTTGCCCAGATGAAAGGCTGCGAGGAAGTGATGTCCTTGCTCAGCTCCGCCACTTGGTGCTGATTGGAAGTTGTTCAACGCGTCCTTGGAAGATTGTGCGACCTTTGCTCACATGGAACAGCTATGAACACCTAGTTCCGTTGCCTCAGTGGTGTTTCGTGTTGCTTTCTTGCATCGTCTACCGTTTAACTTGTACCCAGTCGTACCCACTCAAAAAAGGTTCACATGCACAGCTCCGAGGCACCTCACCACATTGTCTTGTAACACTTTGTGAGCTCACACACTTCATGACCTTTGGATTCTGAAGGGTTCACACCGAGATGGGATGCGGGGATTTTTCCACCTGACATCTTCCACGTTGCATCCACTTGTCCCCATCCTAGCTGGGAGCTGAGTGTACGAGACTGGCCCCGCTCACAGTGGTTTGGCGTACCCTATGAGATGTCCCTGACATGTCGTGAAGGGAGTTGCAGGGTAGGCATTCCAGCAACTTGACAAGCTGATGCGTGGTGTGACCGTGGTGGCTTTCGCGTCTGACATGAGTGGACCTTATACTTATGCTGCTTTTCGATGACAAGGCCATGTTGCGTCGAAGCCTGGCCCTGTGAACCCCTTGCTTCAGGCAGTGTGTGGTGCATATTTGCATATCGGTGATGCTATTCACTTGCGAGGTTTTTTGCGCGTCCCTATTCTTCCAGCCTAAAGTGAACATGAAAGAAGGTTCACTTTGTAAACCGGGCTCGGGCATTTGGCTGCTCAAGGCTTGGCCATCCATACTCTTGAAAGAAAAGCTGGCTGCTGAAAGAAAAGCTTGCGGTCACCCATACTCTTTGAAGCATGCAAAAACCAGGCGATCGGCAAATTGGAATGTATGTTCCTTCGCAAAGTTGCAAGATTCATTGCAACCATGTAACAGGAAGTTAACAAACTTCAGTGACAAGTTGATGTGGTTGCGCTTTGTGTTTTGGGCGTGCCGCATCATTTGATCGCACACTTAGGATTTTGGTAATTGGTTGGCTTGCTTTCCGGTCAGATACTCCACCACCTTCAGAAAGCCTTGGTTTTTGGAAATACAAGCATGAGAAGGAAGCATTGCTTTTTGTTTGCCATTCAGTGTCACTGATGCTTTCACAATCCGAACCAACAGTTTCTGGACCTCTAGCTTTGAAGGCAATGTGCCGTGAACCTTGCGCAAACTCATGTCTGCTGCCGCGTCCATTGGCCGGACTTTAACACTCTGCTCTTGAGAAAACAAATCAGGTATGATTTGATGATCTCAACCACATTTCGGGTCAGCACAATTCACATTGAGTGCGTGTGCATAGGTCCGATTAACAAAGCCTTCCGTCGCCCACACCGTCCCAGGTCTCAACACCGTCCCAGGTCTTGTAGAGGGAAAGGGCTGTAATGAGTTTGAACACCAAGAAGCGCAACTTTTGTCTGGCTAGTGTAATCGTGGCTTACTTTTTGCAAGGTCCCGTATTTTGCGGTTCAATCAGTCCATTATCAGTTTACTGCAGCTTTCCTTTCAAGTCTTCCCTGATGCTTTCAATGCCAGTTCCTTTTCATACCATTCTGAAGACTTCCTTGCACCCGAAGTGAGGCTTCACCACAAGCGTCGCTGGAGGCCGACCCGGCTTGGTTTTGACTTTTCCCCAGTGTTTCTATTTGTGAAAATGTTATGCGTCAAAGCAGTTGCGCAGGACATCCAGACGCTTCATTTTACTTTGAAGGAGAGGCCTGCCATTTTGAATGCGCACAACGTCCACAAAGACCCTAGCTACCTTGGTCGCATCTTGGAGAACGCTAAGGTATGCTGGGTCTCCTTTCCAGGCAAATATTTGACTGGCTGGATCGCATTGATCAGCGAACGACACTGGGATTCTGTCGCTTGCGTTTTTCTTGATGATCCGGACCATGGTCTTGGGAGGCACCACTTCCTCGATGACAACAAGACAGAATGCTACTGTGCCCTCATTTATGGGCAAAAAGACTACAAGGAATTTGGATACTTGATGGTGGTGGAGGGCAACAAGACGGAGGAGGAGAAACATCTCTTGCGGAAAAGGGCACGGGCTATGAATGCTCACATTGTGTTTGGGAAACCTACAGTTGAAGATGAGCGGAAGGCCCGAGAGCTATGGGAGAAGCATGGGAAGAGAGCAGCTTGGGGCTGCTGCTGGTTCCATATTTGGATTCAGCGAGTTGAAGAAGCTGTCAAAAGAGGACAACGCTTGCGAGTAGTTTTTTTCCCAGGAGAGGCAGGGATGGGAAAGGTACATTGGAAGAAGTTGCCAACATCCAATCTCTGGGACGGCAATGGCTTAGGAGGGTCCCAGAAGGCTGAAGTTGCCTATTTGGACAAGATGAGGCGAGAAAATCCCGCATTTGACTACGATGAGGTAGATGTCACCAGGTTCCTCTCCAGTCAGTTCCAAGTAGGCGACTACGTTGATGCCTTGGATCCGCATGGCCAGAGCAACAGCTACTCCATGGCCAAGATCCTTCAGACACCCAATCCTACAGAAACCGACGATACTGAAATGAAATGGCTGGTGGAAAGCAAAGACACTGGCATCACCTTTCATGCCAAGTGCGTGAGGCATGCTGCACATGCTTTGGAGGAGCTTCACCAATTCCTTGGGACTGATTTTCTCAAGAAGATCTTCGAAGATGCTTTTAAAATGAATGTCAAATCAATCAAAGCTGCAAGGCTTCCGTCTGGCAAGCCATCACTAGCCGTTCAAACTGATGTCACGACAATTCAATCGGCACAAGACCTGAGGGACAGGGTCCTCAGCTACGACTTGGACATCCTTCTCAACCGAACATTGGCAGAGCGATGTCAAGGTGATGTGGAGCTGGCAGTTGACCAGACCGTGTTCTTTGATCAGTATGCCAAAAGTCTTTTGACACTATCAGAATTGACTAACCACCAAAAGCAGAAGTTAGATGAGCTGCTCAACCATGACGGGGGTTTGCAGGATATCCATTTGTCTGCCCCTGCTGGATCGGGGAAGACCTTCTTGGCTGTGCACTATTTGCTGACGAAGATCAAATTAGATGATCAACGACAGGTTTTGTATATTGCGCCCTCGCGTCCGCTCATTCTGCACTTCATACGATGGGTCATCATGAATGCTGCATCCCAGCTGCCCTCAACATCACCAGAGGACTTGCTGAAGAGATTCGCCTTCAGGCATCGACCGTATGAATGGCACATGACTGCGAGTCTACAAGGCTCCCGCATAGTTCTGAAGGAAATGAGGGCTCAGCCCAAAGATGCATTTCTTCTCGCAATTTTTGATGAGGCACACGAGATGTTCAAATGGAACAGTGAGTTGTTCGAGAAGGTAAACGCTGTGCAAAAGATGCTTCTGTCCGACATTTCACAGTCTTCCTTCTTGCATCACAAGTTCCCTCATATGTTTCAATCCAGTCTCAGCGAAATAGTGAGAAGCACCAAGAGAATTATGCACGGTGCAAGTGCCTTCCGACTTCACAAGAATGATTTGATCAGCTGCATTGGCACCACTGGACCCCCTCTGAAGACGTTTCTTTTTGAGATGTCAAGTGGCAACAAAGATGAAGAGTACCAGGCGTACGCCAAGCAGACCTTAGATGCATTGTGGCACACCATGAAAACATACCCAAGTCTTCGTGGAAATCATATCGCACTGCTGGTGCCGGACAGGAGGTTCCGAGAAGAATTCAAACATCATTTGTCCAGGCATCTGGAAGCAGAGTTTGCTCCCGCTCGAACGTTTTCCCTGGTCTCGTTCGAAGACACTCTCGAGTTCATTCCTACAGCTTTTCAAGGAGACTGTGGAGAGGACACTCTCATTCTGGATTGGGACGAAAATGCGAAAGGCCTTGAACACTTGGTGGTGCTGTGTATCGGGCTGGACGCAGAAATCGATTCTACCACGGACAATCTGACACGGTCTCGGCTCTACCATGCAATAACACGTGCCCAGCTGCAAGTGCTTGTAGTGAACAGTTTACTCCATGGTGGGTGGCTTGAGTTCTTGGCCACCTTGAAGCTGAAGTCTGAAATCTTCGAGGATTCAGGTGCACAGTCGGAGATCCGAATGGATGCAGCTTCGAGAGTTGTAGCCGCTGGGCTAGCAAGTTGGCTCAAAAATCATGAGAACAGGAGCAAAACATGTTTATATACATATCTTATCTTCACCAATTGTCGTCATCAGAACATTTTCTTCACGGTTTTGCTTTGTTTTTGAAATATTTGGGCATAAAGAGGCACTTGCTGGTGGAGTTAGCCGCAAGGGGATCAAACTGATCAAATCAAATTGCCAAGGAACTTGCCGGACGAACTGAGCATGGTCCACAAGTGGAAGGTCCCCACAAGGCACATGGATGTTCCCGGATGTCAAGACTAAGATGGTGAAGTTGCTGACATACAAGAAGATGCCAACTAAATGACGTGTTGTAAACATGAAGTTGGAACTGTTTTCTTGTATCCTTGTTTCAGGTTTCTACTGGGATTTCAACACCAATCACAGCTGACAAGGACCACACTGGGTGCACGCCCTTCTGTGCTTTGTGGCCAGCTTCCCGACACCACCATCCAAGATCAGATCTTGTAAGTAAAGTTAACTGTATAAGTGGGGTCAAAAGCACGGAAGAGTCTCATGTTGCCACCTTGCCCGGCGCAACAAACGCTCCTTCGGTCTCATGTTCCTTTCAAGGGATGGATGGGACGGGTCGAGAGTCGAGTGGTCCGAAAGGCTCCTAGTAGCGAACATGCTCCTAGTAGTAAGAATGCTACCAGTTAGTAGCGATGCCAGGAGCCCCGAACGTAGCGTCCTTGCTCCTAGTAGCGATGCCCGTTGCTCCTAGTAGCAAATAGTTGAGAAGTGCTTTTGAGGCAAATGAAAGTTCTTGCGCAAACATGTGTATGCGCTCATATTCCTGCTGCTCTCCAGGATGATTCAGCCATGTCCAGTGCTGCCGTCAAGGACTTTTCATTTTGTGACCGTCCGTGCAGGGTTTTGTTCGCCAAGTTCACTGTTGGCGAACCGTTTTTTTAGATGGATGTGGGGAGCTGAAGCTGCCATCTGCTTCTTGTGTGTGCCTCAACACGTGGGGCAAAACGCGGAGAGTGGCTACGCCGGCTGCGAAGCAGATTCTCATGTGAACGCTCACAACTGCTGTAGCTTCGTCCCCTCGCTCGAGGGAACGCCGGATCTTTGGTGAGACGTGCTGGAGCCTTCCCAGAGTCTAGACAGTGCTAGGTGACTGATGAGACCCTTACATTCTGCGGGATGTTTGAGGGACGTGCGCTCCAAGTCGGTAAGGTATTTTGTCCTTGTTGGAACATGCAACTTGTTTGGTTCTCACCCCAAGAACTTGCAAAGATTCTGCATTGATGACAAGACATAGAAGGGTGTCATAGAATGGGTTCTCCGATATCACGATATCTTGGTGAACGAGCAGCACTGCGAGGAAGGTGCTGACGCAGCAAGCCGCAGAGATGCTGCTCAGGACTTCGGTTCTGCAAGCTTCCTTTACTCATTGGTGTTTATTTTGGGAAAGGCATGAGCTTTCCCATGTATACACGTCTACAAGAGGCCACCGGACAGACTTCACTGTTTGAATAGCTCGGAGAGACTTCAACAAATGAAAGCATGTGCAGTGGAAGATCAGTCATCAGAATGCAGTCATGAGATTGGCTGTAGAAATCGCTGAAGAACAGATGAACCCTGAGTCCATGTCCAACATCATGATTCCTTTCCACTTAGCCTTGTGGACATTTTGCCAAGGCCGCTACTTTTATGGTACAGACAACACAGACTCATAAGCCTTTGAGAAGTGTGGGCATGCGTGGAATGTCCTGAATCCTTGCTGCCAGGAGCAAACCGTTGAAGTTCGCGACACCATTGTTTGGGATACCAACTCTAACACGATTTCTTCCCCTATCCGGAAGCTCCAGTTTGATCCTCGAACTGCCGAGCAGGCAGGGTGCCGCTGTATATAAATTATTCAAAGTTGCCTGATGTGCATTGCGTTAGGCAGATCGGATGAGAGAACGCGCTCCTCAACTTTATGGAATGTATTGCTTCAGTTCATGCCGCAGTCAATTTCTTAATGAAACTTTCATGGTTCTATTGATTCCAAAGCACCAAGCCGGACAAACGACTTCACATTGTAATGCGAAGTCAGCCTCTTCTGGGCCTTCCCTTGAACTTGATCGACGGAGTGGAATCAGTTTGCGTCGGGCGGATGAATTCTTTGCAGATTGTAAGAGCATGTTACATTACATGATCCACGATTTATATAGACGTCCAAGTCAGTTGTGACATGTTCACATCTTTTAACTGCTGCTGGCATAACCTTCAACAGATCCCTTCCAATTAGGCTATCTATTTCTTGTGACCCTCCCTCCACCAAACCCAAGCGCTGCAGCATGAGTCTTGCGGGTATCCCAAAAGAGCTGTAGATCGCCCAAATGCTGAAGATGCTTTGTTGTGATACCCATTCATCTCACTGGCTGTGCGACAAGCGGCGCATGGTGCCATGCTTCTTGTTACATTCTTCAGAACTCATTGAATGGACTTCTGCAGCCGTTGAAGCTTTTCACTTTTTCCTTGTGCCTCCGGTTCCCTGGCCAAAATCTTACGGACTGTGTCCCTCACAGGCAAATGAAGCACTGAGAATGGTCCAGTTGGGCCTCATACAGCCATTCTGGCACATTCATTGAAAAGTATTCTACAGTACAAACATCTTCAAAATTTCAATCAACTTTAATTACTCGAACATCTCCGTTTCTCTTTGTGATAAGGCTTCGACCCAACCAAAAGTGCCAACGACTATGATGGTGTATGGGTTTTGTATTTTTTTGTGGAGAGGCCAAGTCACTCGGCCATCACCATGGACTTCTTTCCAGTTCCCCTGCCTTGATGCCCTTCTCCAACACGAGGGCCGAAGATGCTCGAATGCTGAATGCCATCACATCTGCATAGCGCGTAGCAGCCCACACTGGCGTAGACCAAAGTTTTTTCATTGTCCTAGATGAATCTCGTGTTTGCGGAAAGTTGTCAAAGGTGTTGTGTGCAGCATCCAGTGGAGCCTTCCACTGGGATGGTAGAACAAACATTTGCTCTTCAGAGGCCCGACGGCCAAGTTGCCCAGGGTCGCCCAGGGTGGTAAGGTTTATGACCTGGGACTTGAAATCGCACAGTTGGTTCGATGATTAATGCGCAAGATTGGAACGTCACCGTTTGCACTCAGAATGGTCGCGTGTTATGGCCATGGCCCCACCACAACACATTGAACAGACAGGGACAGGCAGGATGCAAGTCAGTTTTCTGTGTCAACCTCATGCCGCACTCATGCCCTCCATTTGTAGTCAACTTGTTTGTCTTTTTCCTGGATTGACTCCACCAGAGCCAAGTTGTTGGATATGACTGGAGCAAGTTCCCTGCTCGACCAAGCCATGGAACTCTCGAAACCTCGAGCAATTTCGAGCTAGTCTTTGCATTCAGAGATCTTCATCTCCACGCCTGGTTGATCACTGTGATCATTGAAGTCAATCTGGCTCCACCAAGTGCTGTTCTAATTTGTTGTTTAGGTTGAATGCTTTCCATTTGGAATTCACCTAAATTGGCTTGACTTGTGGTTGTTGGTGCCTTGGTTTGAGCTTTCTTGGGAACTTGACGTTCCATCTCCTGGATTCAGCCCAGAAGCCCACCGCTTTCGGGCGATTCCTTGTATGGTCTGCTCCAATTTGCCGAAAAAGGCAGAAACAGCATGCAGTTGTATTGCAACATCTCGTGCCAGCTCCATGGCTGTTCGTGGTGTGTTGTTCTCAGCTCATGCGCTCCTACACTGAGCAACTTGCTGATGGACATCTGGCTTTTGCTGCGGCTGATGATCATCTCGAGAAGTCACTCCAACCGAAAGGGTCGCTGCGACCTTCTCCAAACGAAAGAAACTTGCCCAGCCAAGAAGTTTTGGACAGATTCGAATGGAATCGTTTTTCTTCGGTCCCATCAGAACGGGCGCAGAACATGCTGCCGAAAGGGTCTCGTCTTCGCATGTACAAATTTCAGAAAGGCGCTCAGTCAGGCGTTAGTTTTCTGGAGCTGCTATACAGAGTTCAACCTCATCTCCACCCTGGATCGACATGTTTGTCAATTGTTCCTTGTGCGAGTTGTTCAGATTCAAGTTGTTGGATACAACTGGCGCAAGATCTTTTTGCAACCAAGCCATGGAACTCTTGGAACCCTCGAGCTCTTCTTTGCAATCGGAGATCTCAATCTCCGCTGGTTGATCACGGTGATCATCAAGTCAATCTGGTTCCACAACATGTTTTGTTCTTTGTTAAATGCTTTCCATCTTTGAACCGAGTTTGCTTGACTTGTGGTTCCTGGTGGCTTGTTTTGAGCTTTCGTGGGAACTTGAAGGTCCATGTGCTCTCTGGGTTCGGCCAAGAAGCAAAAGTTTCTGGGATCGTTTTGAATCAGTATCGCATAGTTCAATCATTGCTGTTTTGGTTCCTTGTATGGTCTGAAACAGCGCATAGTTGTATGGCCACGGGAATGCAGGCTCCATCACTGCAGGCTCCATCGCTGGTTCGTGCTCTGTTGTTCTGTCAGCTCCTTTCCCACAAAAATCCTGGAGGGAGTTGCTCGTTGATGGACGCATGGTTTGTTTTTGACTGATGATGCTGTCGATAAAGCAACCATTATCATGCCCAACCAACAAACTTAGTAGCGTCAGATCGATGTTCCATTTGACTGCTTTTCCTTTCTCCATTTAAGCTGTTCGGCTCGCGGGCATCATCAGGTTTTTTGTTGGCTTCTCTCGTCTAACGTCTTGTTTCATGGATTGCTTTTGCACATGCTTCAACGTCTTGAGAATGGGTCCTTGGCCCCCTTAAAAGCGATTCAGCTGCACAATTGAATCCACCGCACCACCGCACCCTTGGAAGACATTGAAGCCACAGGTTTGTGCATGAACATATTAGGTGGAATTGTCGCCCTTGGGCTCCAAGCTTTTTACCAAGTCTACCTCCAGCTGTGGCAGTTGTTTTTTGAACATCTCTTGAGTGAAGGCCGCACAGTCCGTGATCCATGCCACCTTCGATGTGGAGCAGCTGGGCTGGAATCATACTAGTCCGCCTGGATGTAGACAATGGGTTGGCAACAAACTCTGAGTATACTGTTTGTGGCAGTCTTTTTGAAAGGTCGTAGGTTCCTTTGTTGTTTTGCTTTGTCCAGAAACTGTCTCCAGCCTATCAGCAGAAATTGTCTAAATGAGGAAAATCTACGTAAGATTGGAACTCTCCAGGTGCACTAACCTGATGGTGACTGTGGTGACCCACTGGACACATGAGTCCACCATAGCATCTTCCATGTTGCACATCACGGCCACAATTGGTATTGTTCTCAGAAATGCCGGTCTTTTCTTGCCACTACAACTTTGTCAACCTGTTTAATTGGCAGATGTTCACTGGACGTTGGGAAAGTTAAATTTAGCCCAATTGCTCGATTTTGACCTGGCACTCAAAGTCAAGTTGACAAGGCTCGAAATTTTCATTCACCGTTTGTTCTACTCTGGAGGATATGGCAGCCTGTTATTGTAACAATGATGCATGGTTGCTAGCAATGAGACTCAAAGGAATCCTTTGTTTGAAGCCTGTGGCACTGCGAAACCACAACTCAATTATCCCTCCAAATCCACGCTCATACTCAATCTCACACGAACCCATGCTCTCTCAATTCCCTTTTCTCTCTCGTTCCGTTTTCGGAAAACCAACCCCCCCCTCCGCTCCTCGATCGCCGGAGCCACTCCCAGGCACGGCCGGAGGCACAAGTGGGAGTTCAGCGGCCCCGACGCCCAGGAGGCCGAACAGCCTGTCATCGGCACCTCGGCGGCACCTCTTCGGGGCGACGCTCCTTCCGACCTCGGAGCGCGGAGCGGTGCGGTGCGGTCGGGTCGGTCGGGTCTCCGGACCGCTGAGGTTTTGGTGCAAGGCTGTGCCTTTGGCGGCAGTGGAGGGTTGGGAAGAGCCTTGGGATGGTTTGCATGCAGTCTTTTGGGTGGATGTTCTTGGACTCCAGGAAGTGGCCGAGGCCACTTCTCTGGATTCCTGCAAATGTTCATGGGACATATTATCAATGGGAAACTCTGGTGGAGAAGGAATTGCTTGTAGTTGGTAAGTAGTCATTGTAGAAAGTAGACGGCCACACACTCTATTTGCGAACAGGAACCCTAGACATTATACCGAATGTACACGCGCCACTCTCTCCAACGCGTGTTCTTCACTTTGTGGCGGCTCTGGCATGTTTGCATCTTGCGCACTGGCGACCCCTTTTGAAGTCAACGCAGTTAGTTGTAGAAATCATTGCCGCAGTTTGTGAAGTGTGAATCCGACATTCAAGCAAATGTCGTGAGAAGGCTTCAACGTGTGTCGCATGTTTTTGAGAGTTAGCAACTTTGCTGGAACCACCGTTGGAATGTCTCAACGGTGATTGAGCCTGCAATACTAGAGCATGTCATGGGTTGAAAAGAACATCGCCTTTCAATGACACCTCAGGGAATTGGATAGGAAAGGAGGCTACGCAAAAGACAAACTGTCGAAAAACATTGTTTGCCTTTGTCAGGTTGCTTAGTAGGCTGTATTATGTCGTTTTTATGCAATGTGATGATAGTGAATAGCCGCCTTGATTGAGGACTCCTCCAAGAAGCCACAACGAGATTTTGGGGCTTTCGTGGGTTTGGTAGTTGCAGCATGAACCATGGTCGATCATGGTGGGTCATGGTGGATCCTCATCATATCATATCACAGCAACTCCTACATCCCGAAAAGGGTAAGATCTTCCAGCACATCTTAAGATTCTTCCCAGGGTTTTTGCGGTTTTGATACGACGCGCACATGTTTAACTTCATTTGTTCTTCTGGACAATGCATGATCCAGGGATCTCCACCACGCAGCAACAGTTTCGACAACAGTGCATTGGATGTTAAACATGCGCTCAGGCTGGTCAGCAAAGAGACCGCCACAACAGGCGTTCTATCGTGGTCTGGGCCTTGGGCTGCTATGGTTGAGCCACAGCGTAGTTTCCGGTGGGGTCAATGCACTGATACTCCAAGCTACCAGAACTGCGAGGAGGGGCCAGATCCTTTCAGCTGGATGGGCTGACCTGCACCGGTGTGATATGGACGCATTCATTGTTCCACCACAGCACGGTGGGTAATTGCCAGATATGCAGGCAAGCCAAAGATAGCCTAAGCGCCAACACAATCGTTTGGTCAAACAGCTTACAAAGCTCTAGCCATCTCTGAATGGTAGCCCAGTCTCAGTATTCCAGCTTCCCGTGCAAATATAGAAGCCCCGCCACTCTTTGGGCAGAGAGGGGATCACGTGTTTGCCCGCAGTCCCGAAATGATCTGGGCTGTGAATTCTTATTCTGAAGAATACCACACCTGCACTCAGGTGTTGGAAAAGACACTTACTTTTGTTTATACCAACTCGAATGAGATTGATTCTCGCAAGGCATTGGTTGTGTAACACGTCTCCATTCCTGGACTTTCAAAAGACCTTGAAACACCTTAGAGGCCTGTAATTGCAGCTTTATCACTTGTAGTTTTGTGTGATGTTGGTTTAGGCGGCAGAAAAGACACCTGCGACACGGTCCCTTTTCGTCCCTTCAGGACTTCCCCCAAGCCACCGGGCTTCAGTCGGACCCGGGTGGCGACGACCGACTTCTCGGGACCCAGCTGCTCCGCCGAGGCTCCTCCAGTCCTTGCCGGGCAGCGGTACGCTCATCGTCGGGGTGATCCCGGCCGACCAGGCCGAAGAGGTGCCTTCGGCGGAATCTGACAACACCTGACGGCAGGGATTTGTGGAACAGGGTGAGAGGTGGGGAAAGGGCTTCAAAGAGGTACTGCGCGATTTGGAGGTGGGAGTCCAAAAGGGGAAATGGGAAGGTGAGGGAGTCTTGTTGTTTTTTTGGTTTTTATTTGAAAGTACCACATGTCTGTCACACCACTCGTTTCACGTCCACTTCTATGCAAAGCGAAGCCTACGGAACGAACATGTATCGTGTTCTGCTGTTCCCATATCAATCTGCTGTTCCTATATCCTTCCTATGTTCCGAATGTCTGTTCCTTCTATAAAGACAGGTCTTCATCCATGCTCCGCCCCCCCCCACCCGGGACGCACCCGAGTTCCTCAGTTCCTCACCGAGTTGCGCTCTGCCCGCGACACGCGTGCCGCCCGGCGGCTTCGCCCCAGCGGGAGCCCCGCCGGCGCCCCTCCCGAGGACGGGTACCTCTACAACCGCTGCGACTGGGGCGTCGCGAGCCGAGCGACATGGACCGTCTCCGGCGGCGTCACGAAGGAGGCGGAGTTGGACGAAAAGTGCTCCCCGGGCCCATCGGGTCGGTGGGGCGTGTGAGGGAACGTGGAGGAAGCGCGCGCGAGCCTTGGGGGAGGGGAGGAGGAGAGATTCGGGGGGAAGAGGGTTGGATGAGGGGAAGGTTGGAGCGGATTTTGTTGAAGGAGTTGTTGGGGGAATATGTGTTACATTTTGTGGGTTTCGAAAGAGAGCAAGAAAGTGTAGGAGAGAGGGAGAGAGACACCATTTCAAAAGCTATTTAGATGCTGCAATTCTGGACGAATTCTCACTGCAACAAGTCTTTTTGAAACGTCATGCGATGGCTCCTGTTGTTGAATCAACTCTTTGCCTACACTGGCCTGCACTAACACAAGAAATAGACAACATGTTCAGGCGCTTGAATATCAGGAACGGCCCGACTTTTTGAGGGCCGTGAGCCAAAACACAACAGCAAGAAAAGCCTTGCAACCCTACTTCTTTAAGGGCGGAGCCACAGGTACATTGAGATCGTGGCGGACCTTGACCGCCAAACATTAAAGGCCCGGCAGTTCTGCAAGATTGATCGCTGTGGCTCAATCTGGCCCTGGCTTAAAAAGTAGGACCCAGGAAGCTGCAGGCCGTATTCCATCTTTAACCCTAGCTTTTTGAGCCATAGATTCTTGATGTTAGAAGGCAAAACATGGACTTCCACACATTTAGCGGTGTTGAGGGCTGCTGTGTTAGGAGCTTCTTTGGCTCGATTGTAGTCAGATGCTTGAGAGGAGCAACAGTTATTTTGCTGCCAATGTGTCAGGGGATGTTTGATTGAGTTTATCCCATTGATCCGTCCTTGATCACTTCCATGTTCAGCTGCCATAGTCCTTTTCAGTTTTTGGGCTCAATTTCTCAACTTTTTCTCGTTCTGGGCATTTCATTGGCACAGTGGCTCATGTCAGGTCAAGGCCGGCAACGACCAGACCTCGTTGGTGGAGGCCTGGGCCGACAACCCGGTTAAAAGGACAAAAGGGAATTGCTTTTGCCAAACAGGCGATTATTCATGTAAGAGCGCATCTTATATTTGCTTCTTTTCAATCACTTACACCAACGACAGCTGAGAATCAACCAATGCAGCTGCTATCAGCAGGCAATGTGTCGGCAACCGTGTTGTAATTACTACGGTGATGACGATGTTCATTGTATCATGTCATATGCCTGCCTGCATCTATACTCATTATTGCAATTCCAGGAGTTGCTCTATTCACATGTGATAGATCATTTTGGCTCTCTTTGATGTTGTCGGGAGTAGATCCGTGTCATCAGCCAGCATCGCTTGTCAGTGATTTTGCGGCCTTCCACTCAGTAGCAGCATCCAAGAATTCGACCCACCAGCTCATTGCAGGTCGAGTCCAGAACTATCCCGTTCCAAGGCAGCGTGAAGCTCGTTACGTGGAAGCACTTGGTGTTTCTGGTCAACAGAGCGTGTTCCGAATAGCTACCACGAAGTGGAAGTTGTGGGAGGATGGGTTGGATCCCTTAAACCCTGAGACCTAGAGATTTGGTTCTCAGTTATTGTTTGTTTATTTGAATTGATTCATGTTCCTACCTATATATCCACCATTGGACTTCAGATCAGCCACTCACCGAGACCAGCGACCTTGAGAAAATCTCAGCCCCGCCCTGTCCTACCCTCACCCTGTATTGCGACCCTTTTTGGATGTTTTCTTGGCACCCCCTGCACACCATAACAGCATTTTGCGCGCATGCTAGTGTCCGCAGACCAGAGGCGTGCTGCTTTTTGATCGCTGTTGCAAGAAATTGTGGATCCACTTGCGTAAAGCCATTTTGAAGGTCCACCGTCGTTGGCAGGTTTGGCTTTGGCCGTAATTATTGGCTAAGGGCGTTAAGCTTTCACAATAATTTTCCACATGTCAACACCCGCCGATGCCAGCACCTTCCTCTAAAACCTCCATTCAGTCAGATCGCAAAGGGCCGGACAGGCGCCTCGTCCGAGGCTGTCACCGGATGGGGCTCCTTGGGAGGCGTCGGCACCAAAGTGCGCCTGGTGCCGCCGACGGCCTAGAAAGGCTTGGCGATAAGGCTGTCGGCTCCCCAGAGTTGATTCATACCTCGGTTGGGAGATGTTTATAAGAAGATGTTGGAGACTTTTGCAAGCTAGACATTGTCAAGGTACGAATTTGGAGCTTCAAAGAAACTTGCTGCTGAGCATTTATGGTTCTTCGGCAGATCTGGACCTTTCATGTCAATGTCAACAAAGCCGTGGGCGATAATACGAGCAAGTGTGAACCTCTGTAGTCGATTGTATTCAAGAGGACCAGTTTGCAACCTGGGACTTACCTTTCCAGCGAGCAGGCAACACAGTGGAAAGAAGCCAATGCGGTGGAAAATAATGTTGCTTTGCCATTGACCAACAGTTCCTCTTTTAGCTGTCAACGTTTCAGACCAATGTGTTGGGAAGGTTGGAAGAAAGAACCGGTGTTGACACAAAGAGTTTTGACACCACAACGAGCAAACTCAAAGTATTTGTAAGAACAAAAGTTATATTTATTGTATTTAGATGGATATTTGAGATGATTAGATGGCAAAATGTTTCTCTGGGAGAGAACTTATTTTCATAAAAAGTTGACATGCACTTTGTGGAGGGGATCCTATAGTGGGATAGGATGCTATAGTCCTATGTATATAAGTAATTGATAACAGCTATGTATACCACCCAAGAGTTGCATGTTTAGGAGCCCAAGGTTTCATGACAAAACAAAAAAACTTTTTCACAACTAGCCACAGGCTTCCCGGCCACAGGCTTCCCAGCCACAGGCTTCCCAGCCACAGGCTTCCCAGCCATAACACCATCAGCCACTGAACGCTGTCGTCTTTTCCACTCAACGCTGTCCAAAACACCGCTCACACTTTGGCCGCGGGTTTCTTAAGAGCCCCCTTTCTCACAACTTTGGAAGCTTTGGAAGCACCCTCTGGCTCCAAGTCATGGTTGGCCTCCGCAAGTGAAATTAGAAGTAAAAGTGGCACTCATTATTTTTTAAAAAACTCTAAAACCAGGTTCCGAAAAAACGTTAAAAACATACTTTAAGGTTGAAGGCCTCCTCAGCGCTTCCAGTTCCAACACCTTCTGTCACATCCATATCATGCCCTGCGCTCTGAGAATCTTCCATCTTCTGATCAGGTAGCGGAACAGTAAGATCCCAAATCTCAGGGTTGTACTGGACAAAATCAGGCGCTTCAGGAAATGGATGACCGCTTTGTAAATTGTCTTGTTGCGAGATAGTGTCCTTCAAAGCCACCGAAAGCCACCATGGTTAAAAATACTTTGGGTATGTAAAAAACATAAAAAACATTTCAACATTTGTTGGGGTGTCCTCGGGGCTCTTGTTGTTTGGGGCCGGCGTGCTGATCTCAGAGTTTACTGATGGCGTGCTTGCCGCAGAACTCTCCATTGGCACAGTTGAAGGGCCTTATTGATCTAAAACAAGAGTCTGAGCCCAAATCAAAGCTAACAAATTACTTCTGTACACAATTTGTTTTTTGAAACACATGATGTCGCCGCACGCACGCGCCTTGCTGCTTTACTTGTCCAATCATATATTGCAGGTTACCACCCCAGTATTTTTGTAGGGCCCATCAGTTCTTGCACTTTGAAGTGTACCCGTCAGTCAGGGCTTAAGAAACATATTTTTGCAACTAATGTCCATAGAACATCATCATTGCCTTTGATATCTTAGAGACTTAGAACATAATCCCTGACACTTCATCATTTTCCCTCAAAGCCAATTCAGCACTGGCTGGGAAGTCAGTGCCTGCTGAGTGGGAAGTCAGTGCCTGCTGGCTGGGAAGTCAGTGCTTGCTGGCTGGGAAGTCAGCGCTAGAAGACTGGGAAGTCTTGCTGCAGCCGTTTGGGCCGGTTGCAAATCCGGGCGGCCTTCATCACGTCGGGTTCCCCAGTTCATGGGCTTCAGTGATTTCTTTTGGTTTTCTTTTTGTTGGGCACTGGCGTGCATGCAAACAAGAAACGTTCGACATTTGACATTTGCAAGGAAGGGAAGGGGCTGCTTGCAGTTGATTGCTCAATGCATGTCCGTGATCACCTTCGCTCAAAGTTGTCAGGTGGGATTTGTTTAGTGATCCGTTGGGTGGGAACCCTTGTGTTTTTTTGCGCTATGTCTACAATGAGTGAACCTTTGTTGACCTTTGACTGGGCTTCTCTTTCTACAGAAGACTTGTTGAGCATCTTTGATGCAATTTGGGCGACGCTGAAGAAGCGGCTGGGCAATGGAAATCCGGCAGCAAGTTCAATGCCTGATGCGTCCTCCACTAGTTCCTTCTGTGTGGTTGAAGATGCAGAACAGCAGTCTCGCCCACCGTTGCGCACGCCGTGGTCTTGTGGGTTCAGGTGTCGTTGGTGCGAGGAGGCATGCACTCGTGCCGAAGGCCACAAACATCATTCGTGCTTTGAGCACAGGAAGCGCAGGTGATGGTCTGCAATGCATCTTGATGGGATGGCATGTTTTATGACTTCGACAGCTCCCCACCTGCTGCCCTTGAGTTCAGAGCCAGGGATCATCGAGCTTTGGGCTTCCAGAAAAATGATCTTGCACATAATCAGGGACGTTGGTTTAGTGCTGTTTGCTTTCCATTGCCTGGTTCCTGGTTCAGTTGGACTTAAACTTGAAGACGAAGACATCACGCAACCATGTAACGAGGAGGCAGTGATTGTCATTTTGACCGCCAGGAAATGAACACTTTTTGCAATGTTTTGCCTTTATTCAAGCCTAGGCTCATTGCGCATGGTGCATGCAGGAGGTGCTCTGGGGCAAGTCGTGGGGCGGCGTTTCTTCAGTCATTACGAGATATGTTAGGGATTGCTTATGGCAGAGGCTCAGCTATGTTCATAACATTGCTTTAAAAAACATGTTCACGACATGTTTGGAACTTTTCAGTTTGGCTTGTGAAAAGTCTTGCGCATGTGTGTGAAACTAGGCATGTCTGACTTGCACACCATGCGGGTCAAGAAGGGAACAGCATTGGCCTCAGCTGTCTTTGTCTCTCTCTCTCTCTCACACACACACTTACTGTAGGCTTTATTAAGATCCATTGAAACACCAGGGCTTCCCAGCCAGTATGGACTTCCCAGCCACTCTCGCAACGAATTTTTTCCAAAGCTTCAACCCCGCTTTGATGTTCCGGCATCGCGCATGGTGGTTGCGTCGCTCAGGCCTGACCTTTTGCTATCAATCGCCAGGGCCTCAACTTCAATCTAGTTCAGCCGCAATCCTGTGGCAAAGCCCCATTTACATTCAACCTCTTGCAAACTAAACCTGAACCTTCTTTGTTCATGGGGTGTCGTGTATTCAGTACAGTAACCTTTTCTTGTCATCTTCTGGGGCTGTACCAATCACTTTCAGCTCCGCTTTGTGAAACTGCTCTTTTCAAGCCAAGACGGCTGGGAAGCCAAAGCTCTTGGATGGCTGGGAAGCCAAATCTTCTGAAGATGCACTGTGAGTCCATTGTTTTTAGGATTGGCTCGAGCCTTTCTAGCAACATGTCTAGGAAACGGCCCGCTGCAGCCATAGATGATGGGCATGTTGTGCTTCCCAGATTGACACTAGAAAGCAATTGCAAAACAGAAGTTGCTTTTGAGTTGGCCTTGCCACAACAAAAAAGACAGAATAGTTGACTGGCCTTTACTCGATTATATAGAACATCTTAGAAGTTGTCATGAAATCAAAGCGGTTCCATGCTGCGCCACTCAGGAGTGAATATCCATTGCCCACATCCTTGCGGGCAGTGAACGAATGGCCACGCATATTGCTGGATCGAGCGTGTGCTTTCTGGGGGGAGGAGCACGTCAAACGAAAGCTGCGAAACTGTGTGGCAATGAACTTGAATTGACAAAGTCGGTGTAGGGTGGTTACGTTATGTTACATTGCTTGTTATCATTTGTATCACCATGGCACTAGACGCCCAAGGAAACGTGACATGGCAAGTCCATAGCCTATTCAGTGGCATCGAATGTTTCCGAGAAGCGATTTTGGTGCTTGAGAGTGCTATTGCAGAACGATTCTCTATCAAACTAAATGTGGGATATGAGATCATGGTGGCTCACAAGCAGTTATTGCAAGTGTTCTATTGCAATGAATTTCTCCCCCGACAACCCCAACCAGAGTCAGGCCCCGTCATGGCCCATGGTGCCTGTTTTCTTTTGCACTGAGGTAGAAAAGAACAACGCTTGCAAGAAGCTTTTGCATGAACACTGGCCCAACACCTGCCTCGCATCAAATATGTTTGATCTGCTGAAGACCATCCCTGCGTCGGCCAAGGGCAAGGCGTGGTCACCACGAAAGCTGAAGCTTGCAAAGGATTTCAATTGTTACGCCCACAGCAAAAAGTGCCTTGAAACAAGTTTCATTGTGGTCTTATGT
>JAOBYK010730885.1:0-52013 GCA_025434845.1 Phenganax subtilis
CATCAGGTCTCGCTCGCTTGGGTCCAGACCCCGGACGTATTTGAATGAAAAAATTCAAAATTTTCAGATTTTGGTTGACGAAAAAAAATTTTTCGTTGCTTGGAAGCAAAAACAAAAGTGCTCGCAAACATCACCACGTTTTAAACTTCTAATTTATATGAAAACATCGTATATAAAAATTTCGTTTCATAAACACTTTAAGTAAAAATTTATCTTGGTAAAACCGTGAAGCTGGTTTTCTTTTAAAACAGTTTTGTTCACAGTTGCATAATAATTACAAACCTAAGGAGGCCAAGCGGCTTCACCAGCGGTCTGCGCAACATAGTCTCATGTATCTAAGGTTTTTTTCCATATAGGATTGTTTCTGAAATGAGGAGTCTCAACAATATTAAGAACTAGCTTTATAATAAATTTCATCCACGAGTTCTAATGTTTGTGTTCCAACTTCGCGATAAACAGGATTTCCTTTTATTTTCCTGATGACTCTCCCTTTAAAATCAAACTTATGGAGATTCGCATATGGATATTTTCGTAAAAATATTTTCTTTGCTTCAGATCTTCTCCAAGTTTTAATAAGTTTCGTAGCATTGTGGAAAAGGTCTGTTTGTAGCAATTTCCATTTATTTTAAGAAAAAAAATCTAAGGGGGAAATTAAAGATTTTCTATTTAATAAATGAACAAACTTTCCGGATTTATAGAAAACAACTCTAAGAAGATCTTTTTAAATAGAAATATAAAAGTGGAACATGATACTAGAATGTTAGTAAAGACAGCAACAATTTTTTTTGGGTTTTAAAAATATAAAGAAAAATTTCAACAATAAAGTTGTAGTGGGCTCAAACGAGCTTAAATTTGATCCGGCTTTTTGGAACTTATCTCAAATAAAATCAAAACTAAAAGAATATACGATAGAACTCGAAAAGAAAATAACACTCAAATGAATAAATGTCAAATACCCAATAAAAGACCCTCCGATGTAAATCCAAAAAATTTTAGAACACAGCTTGGATTCGAAAAAAATAAAGTTATTCGTGCGAACTCAGAAGTGGAAAGTGATAAAAAAGTAGAAATCCACTTTGGCTTAAGATATATTGCAGTACATTGTGATATCGTAGATGAGTCTATAAACCACTTTAATGAAGGGTTGTCTTCTGCAATAGCATCTTTACCTATTTCTACAACTTAAAGTTTAAATGGATCAATCACACGATATAATGATATAGAAAGTTTCCTGCAGGTAAGAGAATGAATTTATAATAAAATAACCTTTTGGGTGAGTTCAAACATTAACGTGGATAAGATAGGATCTCTATTATTAGAGATTTATTTTAGTTAAAAACTTATCCAATAAAATAAAGGAGAATTTTAAAAATTAACAAGAAGTTAGAAATCTTTATTATGATGCTAAATCTGGTTATAAAAGTGCAGAAGAACTTTATAGATAAGCATTAGAAAACGGTTTACTCATTGCTCAAAAACAAGTAAGAGAATGGTTAAGCTCTCAAACGTTTATACTAGATTGAAAAAAATCGTGAAGAAGTATAAACCACAAAAAAACTTATGTAAATGCGCTAGCCGAGCAATTACAATTAGATCTCGTCGATATGAGTAAACTACAGTATAACAAGAACCGTTATAATTGGCATCTTACTGGTGTAAAGATTTTATCCAGATTTGGTTTTGCTGTCCCGTACGTAGGAAAGATACAAAAAATATGACTGAGGCTGTTAAAAAATTATTAGAAAAATTTAAGTCTAGATTTGAAAAAGATCCCGACAAAGTTCAGTTCCATGAAGGAGTAGAATTGTACAGCGGGGGTGTAAAAGTTTATTACAAGATCAGGATATAAAGTATTTTTCCACACATTCTAATAAAAAAGCTGCTGTCGTGGAAAGATTTAATAGCACTTGAAAAACGATCATGTGGATATACTTTTACTTGAAAGGAACCTATAAATGGATAGATGTCTTAAGCAAACTTGTTTACAATTATAATCATGCAAAACATCAAACTATTTTATTGAGAACTTCTGAAGTATGTAAAAATAATGCTGACCAGGTTTGGTTTACTTTATATGGACATCAGACCAGGAAGTTTCCGCCGCTGAGATATAAAATTGGTCAAAAAGTGAGAGTGAGTAAGCATAAGAATTTTTTCGAAAAGAGATACGAAGCAAATTTTACCAAAGAAATATTTGAAATGAATAAGGTTTTTAAAGGAGATCCCACCATGTATGAAATAAAAGAAACTGAAAGAACCAAGCCTGAACCTATTTTAGGAAAATTTTATGAAGAAGAATTTACCCCTGTAGATAAGCAGGATGATGCTTATAAAATCGAAGAAGTCTTAAAAACTCGTGGGAATATGGCTCTGCTAAAAAGGCTACGCTATGATAATAAACATAATTTTTGGGTTCGGAAAAGAGATATCCAAAAGTCATGATTTTGCATAAAAAATAAAAATCCGTTTAAATAAATGAATGTAGATTTAAATAAATTAGGCTATGAGCGTGATCAAGAGATTGAACGGAAGCAAGAAGAAATGGAAATGAAAAATCAAAACCGTGAAAATGAAGAAGATATTAGAGATGATAATATCAAAAGGGGGCGAGAATCCTCGTTTATAGAAACATAAGTGGTTGCTGATGATCCAACGGAGAAGCCGGAGTTGGAATGGGATAACACTCCTGATGAAGATGATACTCCCAATATAAGAAAAGATGCAGGAGTTAAGAAGAGAGCAGAGACAAGAGATAAAAAAATTCTTAATAAAAGTCTTTGGACAAAACTTTAATAAACAAGATGCACCTCATTTTAAGAGCTAGTAGAAAAAATTAAAGTATGACAAGGAACAAAAGGAGAAATCATAGGTGGTGAGTTTGAATGGCACCCGATCATAAAATTGCTAAAGAGTGTATTCATTTTCTCTAAAAGTGAAAACCTTCAAGAATACATGGATAAATTTAAAAACTTAGCTGAAAGGGCAAAATTGGAGCATCATAATACAACTTCAGCACAGATTGAAGAAAATATGGAGATACAATCAATGAGTGGGGATAATAGAGAAAAAATTACGGGTCAGGTGAGGGCTCCACCGCTATTATGATCCCAAACAGAATTGAAGATCTACATTAAGAAATAGATGAAAATATGAAAAATTTAACCCCACATGAACTTAGAGAACTAAGCAGTATATTAGATCCAACAGAAGAATTTCCCATCGATAAAATAAATGCCTTAGAGATAGGAGAAGATTATTAGAAAAATGAAGCAAAAGAGGCCTACAGACATTGAGAACAAGCCCAGTCTGAGTCTAAAATAAGGAAACATAATAATAGAGCATCACATTGATAGACCATAGACAGATTTGTTGATCTAAAAGTTGATGAAATAAAATTGAGATTTAACCAAAATGTTAGGAAGTCAAGAATCGATCAAGGCTTTAGAAGATGAACAATCTAAAAATGATTTGAATTGTCTTAAAAAATGGAAGGAATGGGCTAAAATAATTTGGTGGGTTTAAGTGCCGTAGCTATTTCTATCACGGAAATTAATGCAATGGTAGTCATGAGCGCTAGATCTGCCATTAAAAAAGAAGCTCAAGCCACTAGTAGATTTGCAAAATCATTAGCAAATCTTGGTAAAAAGTTAGGTCCTATTGCTGCTGGAGTCTTCAATATTCTTAGTGGTATTTTAAATTTTGGAGCCAAAGGTGTAAGTTTTATCGCTCAAAATTTGTCTAGCGTTAACGTGGTTTGCGTATGATTTGTATTAAAATGGAAAACTCAAAAATAAATTTTTAAAAAAGATCCTTAATCACAGGGGGGAAAATTGAATTTTCTTTTTCGGTTAATAAATGACTACCACGAACGAACTTAGACCCGATTTTAGAAAACTTAAAATGTCTGATATCACAGAAAGTAGAAGTAAACATGTAATTACTTTTAATCCTAATAAGGCGAACCCTGGGTGGAGGTTTAGATGGATATTCCAAAATTAAATGAGGAAAATTGTCTTGTTCCAAAATCTTTAAACCTCAAACTCGACTTTCAAAATAAGAATGATAAATCGTGCTTCTTGAATAATCAAGGAAAACTTCTCGAGGATAAGCTTTGCATGTTTGTACGAGAAGAACCTTTATTCAAAAATACTGGTAATGCTACTTATGAAACTTATAAAGATTTATGGTTACCTGAAAAAACGAGGGAAGAAATGTGTTATTTTGGGGTTCTTAATGAAAATACCAGAAAGCTTATAAGTAGTTCTGATGATGGAGCAAAAACTGGAACCACTCAAAAAGTTTCTGATGCAATATTAGCAGCTGTTTTACGAACAAAACAGAAAATAAAACTTTTTAAGATATTAGGCGATCACACACTCTTCTGCCTTTCTGCGTTAACAAATAATCTTCAATATAAAATTACTTTACCGAAAGATAGTAAAATTATGAAGGTGCAAAGTAGGGAGAGGGTTGAGGGATATAGTCTAGAAAATATCGAGCTTGAATAGAAAAAAATCCTAAAAGAAGATCTCGCCAACGAAAGTATCTGGGGATACAAAGTTAAAAAATGTTTAAACTTTGAGCACGTCACCTTGTCAAAAACCGTAGGGCGGGATAAGTCTAGTACTTTGGTACATGAAACCGTAAATCTTCCAAGAAAAAGCATGGCTGCTGTCGCTATATTATTTAGGAACAAATCTGTGACAGATAGAGAAGAATATGTTTATCCCAATATCGAATCTGTAAAAATTACCATCAAAGGCATTCCTAATTCTGTGTATGGCCAAGATATTAAAAGAGAAGATCTGTACGACTATGTTAAAAGATTATTCGAGCATAGAAGTGAATTAGAATATGAACATAGTAGTATGACGTTTAGAAAATTCTTCAAAGATAAATTTGCGTTCATGGTAGATTTCAGAACGACAGAAGATGAACTAGTCGTAAGAGCTGGAAAAAAACTTCTCAATACTAAAAATGGAGTCTTGCTGGAAATAAAAAAAAGACCACGTCTGCGAATGTCATGAGCTACAACTTCGTAGTAAGCAATGGATTAGTCAATTTTAACAATAGAATGATCGAAAACATTCATTACTAAAACGCAAATGAAATCGGCCTAAAATAAATGGTAAATTGTTTTCAATCATCTTGTAAAGAAGAACAATTGGTTTGCGCTTTCTGACAGAATGCCGGTCTTTTTATCTTCTTTTCGTCACGGACAAGTTGGCAATACTGTGTATTTTCTTTCTTCCATCTGAGTTTACGTCTCGCCTGTAAAAGAGTTGCCTGGGACACTAGTAGACCTCATTCTTTGTGCACCTTATACCATAATTCACGAGACTTCAATTCACCATTTTCTTTAATCTTTTGATTTACATAATTGGCCAATTCTGAGGTAAACGTTGGTTTACAACCACCGTGTGGAGCATCGCCTAAGTCTCGAGTCTTGGCGTATCAAGCCAGGAAAAGGCTGATAGCGCTTTCCAAAACCATAACACCTTAGTCATTTAAGACATTTCCTATTTTTAATATTTTTATCCCCCTTGATTGTAGATTTAATTTTCGATTTCGCACATACGCTTAAAGCTTTCCCATATAGCCACAAGAAACTTATTTCTAATACTAGAATATACCACTCTCAGTACACATGCGCAATGGTATTAGTGTGAATCAATAGCGTTTTGAACGCGTTTGGAGCGTGTTTTAGTTCCAGCTAAAAAGGAATGCGCTCTGAACGCGTAGCATCTTGAACGCATTCATAACCGAACGCGAACTGGTCATGAACGGCACACAAACGGAACTGAACACAAATGGAACGTGAATGGAATGCAAACAAGAACGCGTTTTTTGTTAGGTTACTTATGAGCAGTATTGTTTTTGATGAGATCTTAGAGCTCTAAAAGAAGACAGGGTTCCGCTGCATTTTTATGCAAATGAGCTAAAAACATAATACAAAAATAAACTTTCCCACCTTTTTGAATTTTATTAACAGGTTCTAAGGAATTACCACCTGTTAGGTCTCATAAATATATATTGAGCTAACACTTATGTCTAATATATATTAATTTCAAATAGCATGCTGTAAAAAATGGAAACTAATTTGCATAATAGGTTTGAGGAATTGGTTAATTAATAAAGCATAAATAAGTAGAGGAAAAAACTATGAACTTACATAATAAGAAAAAATCTCAAATTCTCAAGCAGTAAATGATAATACTATAGAAAATGAACAATTTGAACGAAACAATAAATGAGCCTTCTTGCAAAAATCTAAAAACCTATATATAAGATAACTATTAAATCAATTCGGCACTACAAAAAAATTCTAATTAACCATCTGTCGAAAATTTAAATTTATTACAACACGTTAGAAAATTGATTTCTAACAACAAAAAATCTATGGTAAAAGTAGTGATAAACACAATTGCAAACCAAAACAAAGTGGTAAAAAAAAAAGTCTCAAACTTTCAAAATTGTGAAAGATAACATTTTAGATAATTAACGGTTTACATAAAATGAAAAAAAGAAACTTCTGGGGAAAGAACGAACGAGCTCTCAAACCCAATATAAGAATTCAAATTGTGCTTGACTAAAAAGAATAAAAACAAAACAACGACTACACAAAGTTCACTGGAAGGCGTGAAGAACGAAATATTATCAGGATTCTATAAGGATAAAATTGCAAAGAGAATATTCACAAAGATTTGAAAAGACTATGAGGTATAAAGCGAACATGGACCCAACTGTAAAACACATAATTAGTAGGCGAAAACGTGAGCGACAACAAAAAACAAGACAAAATAATGACGATATTGGCCAAGGTAGAACAATATCTGAGCCTAAGAAAAAACTAAAACACATACTCGTGGTAGCAAAGAAAATTTTAAATATAAAAGTCGAAGCGAAAAATGATTTATTTAATACGGCTAATGAAAACTGGAAAAGACATCAGCGAAAAAATTCAGAAATGAAACATTAACTCCAGGATAATGATGAAACGTGTATACTCGTTGAAGATAAAGCTGAAGAGACTGGCTAAACACAAAAAATTAAAACAGTTTCAAAATGATACAAAAGTAATTAGACAAGAGTCACTTATACGGATGGATTTTAAAAACAAAGCTATTCAAGATAAGAAAGTCTTAGTACAAAAATGGTGTGTGGAAATATTTGATGTGAAAAAATCGATGAAGGTCGGAGATATAAGTAGATCCATATCAGAGCGTGTAGTCGAGTTAGATAACCTTAAACCAATCATGGTGCCACAAAAAACACACAAGAAACCTTTTCAAACTCCTCAAGTTTGAGAAGAAGTATTTAAAACAGATAATATTAACAAGGATATCATGAACAAATTAACTATGCAAAACGAGCAAAAGAAAATAATGATAGAAGTGAAGAAAAATGCTAAACCGAGAGATCCAAAGTATATAAAAATATAAAAGAAAAAGTTGAAGAGATTCCAGGACAGATCGAGGTTAGTGACGTTTACCTAGCGGTCATGCAGGTTACGTTCGGCATGACCAGAAGTTTTCCCAAAAAGTATAGATTTGTTTTCTCAAAAAATGTAGATCGTAGTTGTAATTTCTTAAAACTTTCTATCAGTTATTAGACGATGTTTCTGAGTTTTGGGGTCATTTTGCGGATGTTTCACAGCATTAACTGAAATTTTCACTCTGAATTACATAAATTTCAGCAACATTTCTCCTATTTTTCAGGTTAGCTTGCAAAAATCATATGTTTAGAGCTAGTTCCAGCCTTTATGCCGTTCTAGGAATGGCCTAAGAATTCAGCATGGCCATATAATATTATTTTATGGATGGACTACCCGCAATCTAATTTGATAATGATATCTCAGCATGCTCAGATATGCAATTTGGCAACCTCTGGTGATGCCCATTTTAAAGGGCATGACTTGAGCTTTTGAGAGATTTTTCTCATGCTGAAATTCTCGATTGAATACACCAAAGTTTTTGATTTATGTGTACTGATTTATATTACAATGGGCTCAGCTAGTGTAGCGGTTCCTAATGAAGTACCTATTATAAATGATTTGCTAAGTCATTTATAATATAAATGATTTCTCTGTTCGGCAATCTCTGTAAAGCAGCAACCAATGCCAAATGTACATACGACTACATGAGATAGAAGCTTTCAGGCGAGTTGGTATGCAATAGAGAATTTAGTCTACGGTAGTGTGGAAAAGAAGGTAATACTTTGGTAGCCTTGTCTATCCTTTCAACATGGAAGTTCAACGTCATGGACGCAGACAGGCTTAAAAAATATAAAAAGCTTCCTCTCTGACAGAAAAAAGCACTTGAAAGCAAAATTGAACATGGATGCTTGTAAGACATGCTAGACTTATGGCACTAGACTTCGTGAGCACCCCCTCAGGTCACAAGCCGGACGTGAGGAGATTGATCGTACTAGTGAGGAGGTAAGACAAGCCAGAGAGATGTTAAAAAGAAAAGCAGAAGCCGTTTCATGTTTATCTAGACAAGAGGTCCATTCAGAGAGCATGATGGATCAAGTGGAAGCTTCAATAGAGGGAACTATGGAACGTACTTAAAAGTTTTCCAAGATGCATTCTGCTTTTGAAAGGCGGTTGCACGGAAAGTATGGTGAAACTAGGCTGATAGTGGGGGTCTGGTTTACTGGAGTCTCCCTCTTATTCAGAATGATTTTAATGATTGTATTGATATGATAATAGAGGATGAGATTTTGAGGGAAATACAAAATTGTTTTTATGAGCATACAGGAAAATATTGTAGAAAGAGAGCTTGGACTAATTGAGGTCAGTTCTGACAGAGGTTCAACTGCTATATGTGCTGTTGTTAAAGATATGTTGAGTCATTATAGTAATATTAGAGAATAGCTGATTGGACAAATTTATGATGACGCATTTGTTATTTTTGGTCATCTCCAAAGTGTCAAAGCTCTAGTACAACAGGGGTATCCTTCTGTCGATTTTGTTCTTGGTGTATGTCATAGGCTAGATCTAAGTTTTGGTCAAGGTGCATTATCTATTTCACCTGAATAGACTTTTGGTTAATATTGGTCCTTTCTGTACTCTCCAAAGCAATGCTCCAAAGAGAAAAGCATTACTTGCATCCTATACACTTGAGTTTTTCAATCCTGGTGGCACACGATGGGGCTATAGAGCTCGTGCAATCAATGTTTTGATACTAACTATGCGCGACTTATAGATATATTGGAAGATCTCGCATAAAATCCAACAGAGTAGGATGATGAATCATTAAGTAAAGTAATTGGTTTACCTGGTTACTTTAATGGATTCTTGTTTTGTTTTTTGGTGTGTGTTTAGGCAATTTTTGAGCTGTCATCGATAATCTATTCCATCTTGCAAGACAATGAGAGTCATTTCTAATATGGCAGGAGTCGAGTTGAAAGATTCAGGATTTTTATTAGCCATTTGTAAACTTACTAATCCACTCAAAGGGGATGTTATCAAGTAAAAAATTAGAAACTAAAGCGTTATAGTCGAAAGAGCGGCTTAAAGTTCATAAGTGTACAGAGTTTGAGCGCATTTGGATCCATATATTCTACATGACAAGCCTCTAGAATTTGCGACATTAGTATTACTTAGTATTGCTTCGGGGGACGCGCGTTCCCCAAACAATACTAATTTATACTAATTCTGCAAACTCTGTAAGCTTACTATTCACAATATATCGATCCAAATGTGGTCAAACTTTGCTTTCCTAGAAAGTTAGAGCTGCAATTTCAAATGGAAAGGTTTATTTCTCACTCTTTCACTTTAAAAACTCGCCTCCAGTGCCTTGGCAGTTTTTCAAGTGGATAAATGCCTCTCTGAGAAATGATGTCAAATACTCTGAGTTTTATGACAAAGCTGTGGAAAAGGTGGCTTTTCTTTTGACCTGGTACGACTGAAGACATAATTACGGACAAATGTATTAAGAACATCTTCATGCCATCGTAGGTCTGCCAACTAAGCGTTTTTAGGGCATGGAGTGGTTTAGATTTAAGACCTTCTTCATGCAAGTGTATTCAAGATTTTGAAAATTGTACTGCGTTCAGAGAAAATTAATTTTCTGGAGGAAATGCATGGTGAACTGTACGACATGCAATTATTACTGAGCTAATTGTTACTAAGCCAACTAGCATTATTCATCTGCCGAGGTTGATCAACGATGAAACAAAAATAACATTGACTGACCACACATTTGATAGCAATACTGTCCTACCTAAATTTTGTTAGAACTATGCTATTAACATCATATCAAACGATGTCACTGCAACAAGTTATAAGATAAAAGATGTAGACATCTAGAACCAGATAATCGTTCCTCATAACTCTGCTGTTCCACTGGATATAAGCTTTATGATTAAAGACAAACATCCACATACCACCGAAATATAACTTTTGAACATTATACTTCGAAAAAGGACAAACCTCAGCGTAGTCAATCAGTAAAATTTGAGTGTGATGGTGGAAATGATGGCGCAGCAAACTGACAAGATCTTAGCCCCACTATGTTTTTACTTAAAAGTTCTTAACAACAAGCTCTCAACAAATGTTCAACAAGGTCTAAGTAAAACTAAGAAAGCTCCTAGGACTATGATGTTTTTACTTAAAAGTTCCTAACAACACATGTTTGACAACTTTTTATGTGAAACTAAAGTAAAGTCAAAGTCCCTATTATTAAACGAGTGACAAAACGAAAAAAACAGAAACATCTGCCGTGAGTTCACCCATCATCACTATGCAAGAAAAAGTTAAAGGTTGGTTAAGTGTCGAAGCCGAAAAACGACTTGCCGAATGAGCAAGGAATACAAAAAAAGAAAAAAAACACAAAGTGCAGCACAAAAGATAGACAACACGAGTAGAGCGGCATTGTGGAAATATTTTTCGCTCACTGCGGCCTGCATACTCAGCATCGCTTGCTACGTATATCAAGCAACGCTTTGCCACGAAAATGTAAAACAGTCCGAAGAACCATATAAATAAAATGATCAAACAATTCAACCAAAAGTTAAACTACATGCATTGGATTATTTTGAAAACTTTTTTAAATATAATAAATGAGCTTATCCAAAAGAGAAAATACAAATACGTTGAACAAATCTACGAAGCATTGATTTCAAGTGGAGCAGCCGTAAGTGTTTCATTGGTGAGCAAAAACAATTTGGAGAACCTTTGTGTCCTCGTCAATTGATCAAAGAATCCCTGAAACAAGCCGAAGGCATCATGTAGGGGTCTGTTTTGGTTAAGTGGTTAAAAACCAGGCACGTGAGGGAAAACTTGTTCAAAAAATCCTCAAAAAATTAAATTTTGTAGATTTTTAAACAATTATCGATCATTTTGTTGTTGTTTTTTTTAACGCACCAGCCTTGAATAAATTTAGAGACGAGCTGCACTAAATGCCAGAAGATGTGGATGAGTTGTTGGATCACTACGACACGCTTTCGGACAAAAACTAACACGTTTTCTTCAAGCTGGATTAAAGAAGGAGAAATCTAGTTTTCGAGAAGGTCGATCACACAAAACAGCACCAGTTGGAAATGTGGAGAAAAAAGATTTCAAAAATAAATGGTATTGATGAATGCTGGTTGACGTTTTAACAGGTATGCGTTGGCAGGCGCAGGACTTCTATTAAGTAAGTTAAACAAACCCAGATACAAAGCAGAAGTGAAACGACAAGACTTAGCATTGAAAAAGCTTGCAAGAAATAAAGAGAAGTGGTTCGAAGCAGAAACGAATTGAAAGAATAAAGTCAAAATTTATCAACAACAACTTCAAGACCACGACAGAGACAAGAACGTACCAAATAAAAGGTTGGACTCTTTGTATGATCGAATCCAAAAACTTGAACAGCAATACGTTCCAGAATCAAACTTAATTGATTACTAAAAATCTTTCGAAGAAATGGACTAGTGTCATAATCTCGTGATCGGTGTTAGGGGAATGATCGGACGTTACGTTGATTTAAAGTTATTAGATCGATAGCTTTTTTGCTAGAAAAAAAAACAGCTATGAGCAAGTCATTGGATCCAGCAACATCGTAATATATTTTTTATATTACAGAAAATCGTAATATATTTTTTATATTATGATGATCTTTGTTTTAAGCAATGGATTTAAGATAGAAACAAAAAACTTCAAAATGTTATAATAATAAACGAGGCATGAGCAACCACATAGAATAGGACTTAACTCTAAGAGATATCAGCGATAAACTCCAAACAGACTTTAAAAATAGAAAAGCGTACTAAAATACTTAGATGAGGAAAAAAATCAAGGTGCAATTAAAACTAGAAAACCTCCTTTTGAGGAATCTTATTAAAACAGAGACAATAATGTTAATTTCTTTAAATAGCAAAAAGATCGAACAAAAGAAGATATTCAAGACTTAAGGTTGAAATGGAGATGTGATATCGTTGATACTGAAAGGTATGCAAAAAACTGGAGCCATAGAGTTACTCATCTATTCGAGTAGTAATATTTTAAAAAGAGTTCGATTTAAACTGATTAAATCTGCTTTAAATGGTTTGATTAATACTTACCCGGCTGACACTAAAGCAGAAACTGATGTCACAGAATTTTCGACAAAAACGAGACGAAATATTCATCATCAAATCAAGGATATTATGATTAACTGTAAAGTCGACCTTGTGGTTATTTGTAAGATTAAAAAATCGATCTGGCTTTGAATGTAATCGTCGCGGAAGATTCCAGCTACCTCGATAGTTATGAAGAGGTCCTTCTAAGAGGAGCAGACATAAACTACACAATCACCATAATGATGGAGAAAGTGTTGGAATCCATGGACATTTATCAGAAAAAAGGTTTGGGATAGATGTTCGATCATATCGTTAGATTGGAAGTCAAAAGTGCAGAGTGGTAGCTGTACAAATGCCAAATTTATAGGTCTTTAAAAAGGCTGGTACAAATTCCCATCAACGATGATTATCAAAGTTGAAATGCGCTGTGGGGATTGCATTGTTTGGAAATAATGATAAAAATATGATCACTAAATTAAAAAAAAAAACAACATTAAATTGGAGCAGAAGTTCATCTCCTGCTTGGATAAATCAAAGAGGTAAATAACAGTATTTAAAAACATCGTACAATAACCAGACATTTGTTTTAAATGTAAGTCCTGACAGTCTTATAAAGAATGCTATTAGAATTTTTTCACACGCTTTTTACGTGTTCGTAGTCTTTCTCGGAGATAACTTCATTGGCAAGCTCAGAATATAATTATTATTTTTCAGACAGTCTCCTTTTAGGGAGCCTCTCCGGTGAATCGATTTTGTTGCAGGGGTAAACTCTTATTCTAGAAACTGAGTCCTCGTGATCGGGAAAATACATTCCCGAGATTCTAAGCGGATCTCTCTAGATTGCTCACTAGAGTCCCCAAACTAAAACTCAAAGATTTGGATGACTCGATAAACCATAGTTGATTTTTCGGTTCTACCATCCTTGCAGAATTTTTCAACCTGTCGAGAATAATCTACTTTGCAGTACATATATGTTTTTCCTCGGTGTAAGGAATTAAGTTGATGTTTCTCAAGAAAGTCCCCAGTGCTTTCATAAAAAAGTGACTCTCGTAGTCATCTAAGTTATGATATGCCACCAGAATGAACTTGGGTTTTGTGAGTCTCAATTTACATAAATAATGAGTTGCTCCAGGATGTTTCCTTGTAAAGTGGAAATCACCCTTACATATATCACTATTAAGTGAACTTCTACATGTATAAGGATGCGTTGCATGTTGAAATTTTCTTTTTTCACTTCAGTTAACTCATTTTCGTTAGAAATAAAAACTTATGCTATATCTCTCTCATCCCAAGTTCTAACCTTTTCACGACTGTTGGAGCAATGTCTTCATCCTCAGATTTCCTCTTATAATGTTGTAATTTCTTTTAAATCTTCTTAACAAAGGATTCTCCTTAGAACCTGAATCCACTAGGCTCGTCTTCATTAATATTGAGTCGTGTCCTAGTCGAGCAGTGAGTTCATAAGTTTGTAAAACATTTAAAGTCCTCAAGGATGCACAACAATCTGGAGTTGTGTCTGAAGTGGAACTCTAGAAGAAAATTTTTTTGGAGAAAATCGTCTTTAACGATTCGTATGATATTGTTCGAAATCTTTTATGAGTTTCGCTTCTCCGAGTATTGCACACAGTAGTCAAAACAGTATATCTTACTTTTCATTTTTCCACATGACAGCTAATCAGCATCCTTACATTGGTGATTGTGATGTAGTGTTCAACCTCTACAAAAATGAGTCTAACGTCTAGCTTGTCATGGACACAAATGTAGTGGAAGTATTCTGTTGTTTTTATAATAGCCAATTGAGTTCATCTTGATATCGTTCTTAGATTAAAATTTCTTGACGTCCTCAATTAGGAGCGGAAATCTGGCACCTACCCGATTTAGTTTTTATTATTGTTCTCTTGATTCATTAGTATTTCTTTCACGATGAGCATACATGTTGTAAAATTGCCATTGTTATAGCCCATTAGAAACAATCTTGATCAAAGTTCTAAGAATTTATTATCGCTGCTCCCTCGACGACCCATTTTGTATTAGGAACGTAAAAAAAATCCTTGAGAGGTATTTATTTGTTCCGGCAGGTGTTTCATTTTATTACTTTTTCAAATTATAACCAGAAACCTTGACTATGTTTTGTGGGAAATGAAAGTAATATTTCACTGTTCATTTTTGACTCACGGATAGTAAACAGAGAGTTAACATTCTCTCTATGAAGCATCATCGTTATTACTTGGTTACAACTATTCCACACTAATCTGCCCTCATTGTAAAACAACGATATGGCACAGCTCTCCATAAGAAGACAGTGGCCTGCCATGTACCCAAATTGTTCTAGTCTTACACTCCTCCTTGAAAAAATCCATACTTTCAACACAGCCAAATGTTTACGTCTTGCTTTATGCCACTCGTCTCAACATTTTGACACCCCTGGGATTCTACACTACATAACAGAGAACACTTAAACGTTGTGCACTGTGCAAGCCAGTAAAAAGACCACAATTCCAACAAGACGTAAGCCAGTGGCTTCACCCTCCTGATAAAAACCGCTTGTAAAATGTCTCACGATCGACAGGTAACCGGTAAACAGTGCAACTCTTCTGGCATATCCAGCTTCGTGAGGAAACCTGAGCGGGAAGACGAGGACCAGCATTATTGCCATAATAATCAAGTACGTTAACCCAAAAACGAGTCACCATAAAGCAGTCCCTAACCTGAAGGCATTTTAGATTTTCCGTGCACAAGCCCATGGTCTCCGAGCTCCATCGGCCTCTTCTGTGATCTTACCTGACGAATACTTCAAAGTTTTTATTCTTGGTGATATAGATCCCCACACCACCCTTCTCTTTGGAACTCACAAAAATTTTTTCAAGACTGTCCAGGATTGGCCAGACCAACACATTTTAGAAGTTGTTGCAGGACATGCATGAAATTAAATGACACTGTTCACCTGAATATCTTATCTTGCTATGAGCACTTCTGCCAGGTTCCACTGACTTGCACCCCTGACACAAAGGAGAACCTGTTACCACATCGATACTGCTGTTTTGACAACTATTTACAAAGTATGAAAAGGAAACAGACTGCTCAACACTGAGCTAGCAACAAAAAACTTTTATTCAATACACATTTTTAAAGAGATTGTCCTTCGTCTACTACTAGCATAGCTCTTATACTACCAATGGTTTTGTGGGAATGTGGTATTCGAACTTATACTTTTAAACCTTGATTTTCTATGTATCTGCTACCTTAAGCGTGTAGGTTTCATCTTATGCGTTGGCAGCGTCACTTGTGAAACATTTTTTCTAATATAGGGTTGTGAATCGAGTATACTTATTCTTTTGTGCTTTTGATGTAAGGTTTTTCATTATGAAGACGAGCAAGTTGATTTCAAAAGACGTGCTGCTTAAAATTTGGTGAAAAAACAACAACAATCCCAAATTATGAATTTTAGGTAACATGACCAAAATAAAAACTTTGGAAGTTCCTAATCAAATCTTCAATTAGTGATCTTTTAAAGGTGACCTTAAAGTAATTACAAACATTTGAAAGATACTGAGATATTTATATGTACTTTAAAGAATTAAAAATCAAATTCCGAGGGGAATGTTTTTTGTAACAAGAATTAAATGGTTCATTTAAAGGCAACTGCATCTGAAATTGGATTATGAGTTTCGTGGTGCCAAACCAGTTGATATAAAGGCTTGCTGGTTGACAATGCCGCAATAGCGGTATATTTTTTTTGAGTATGTAGAAGTTAAACATTACGATTTGCATGCACATTTTGTTATTCAGTGAGCAGCTCAGATGTGGGTAGTTGTGTTTATGGTGAGTGTGTCTTCTTAAATTTCTCTTTTGTCTTACTGCAATAAAATGTTATGGTACATGAAGAGACCTTAAGGGCATCAATCTATGTTCATAGTGGACGCCATTACTTTTGCAAGTTGCTTTACTATTCGTCATAATTTTTAGATTGCTGTGAATAATACTATCAACGAAACACGTCACTTGGTTGAGCTAGTCAAGTACCACTTACGGCGAAAGATAAAAAATGTACACAGAATCGAAATGATGAACTTACTGAACTAGCTATCATAATGCGTTTGAAAGATTTGAAGACACATCTTCAAATCTTCAAACTACTTGTTTGGAATCGTCACGTATTGCAAGAAGCATGGTTCGTGTTCATTCAATTTATATATTCTTTGTACGTTTATTGGGTATAAGAACCGAGGAGCAAAGAGACAGACGTGTGAAAAAAATGATACAATTGTTTATATTCCCCTCCTTGAAAGTATTGAAAAGTTCCTATCTATCGGACAAATATTTACGTTGGTTGCCAGTCTATCAAACCTGTGTTAAGACAGGATGCTTTATGATATAAGAGATGACGCACGCTTTAATCACAGTCGCATTATTCAACTGAATACTAGTGCCCCGCAACTACTTCATTAGCATGATGAGGTGTAATCTAGTTGGCCCTCATATTGGAACCAACAACGTAGATTTTTATTCTACACTTCGGCTAGGATAGATGCCATATTTCTATCAAAGTTATGTGCCAACCGATTATTTGCCTTTGTCAAGGTGCATGATGCTGGAAAGTATGGTTTTGCCAAAATCCTTACTGCCACTGTCAACGATCTTGATCAATTGACTGCTGGGCACAAATTTTTTAATACAGGAGAAAAGGTTAAATTTCATCGTGCTGCCATCAGTTTTCTTGGGGCATTGAAAGACAATAGCAGTGAGGTAGTTTGAAGACAAGTGATGGATGGCAGATCAGAAATATTGCAGCTGCCTTTATCAAATCTAAGTCATGCAGGTAAAGTTCACGAGACTCTCAGCTTTTAGTCTGACGTTCGGATCAGTATGGTAAGCAGTGAAGAGATATTGAGACTGTGTGAACAGAAGCCAGACTAAGCGATTTCCAGACAACTTGTGGAATTTTAGAAAGAAGCCGTTTGAGTGAGATATGTTTTTAAACATCACCAAACAGCCGCCTGATGATATTATTCATCGCCTCCTGGATGTATGCGCGCAATGTGAGGTTTGCTTCATATTGCAGTATTTCTTTTACTATTGCATCGTTACATTCAAGCAGGTGAACAGTGCAACCTCTGAACTAAGCATTGAATATAATGATGACGAGTGCAGACCTCCACCCTTGACAGAATCTATTTATAGTGGTCAGGAAACCTGTGAGATCAAGCAGACAGGCGAGCAAAGAAGGATACTCTTAAAGAATTTGCCACTTGCTTTGATTACATATGTTACAGTGAAGGACCTCCTCTATCAAACTCTGCTACGAATCATCTTAATTGTGCAGATTTGGTTTTTGCCAGTTATTAGTGCTACAAGAATCCGAGAATTGCATGACATAAAACAGGAACATCTCACAAATTTTAAATGACCTTTTTCCACCAATAAATAAATCACTCAAGATGGAACATATGATCACCTTCCTGAGCAAATGTTGCATCTCAGACCTCAAATTCAATCCCTGAGTTCTGTGTTCATGGTAGAATGCCTGATTTTAGTTATTATGTGGTGACGCTAAACAGTGGATTTTAAGTCAGTAGTATATATGACCTATAATAAATTATCTATCTGCGCATTGTTTGAGATATTCCTTGGCATCTTTAGACCTACGTGCACTTATCAATTGAGTGTAATAAATTTAAAATTTAATTAGTAGATACCTTTACATGAACAGTTACATTTTCCTAGAATGCATATAATGAGTATTTCATGAATTTTCTAGGGTAAATAATTTATTTTTCCCTAAAAAAGTTATAATCCATGTTTACCAAATTATACCTGGAAACCACACTGCAAAAAATGTAATGCTTGTTTCGAGAAAAAAAGTCATATTGCGAAAATTCTTTTTGAATCAAGAAGGATTTTCTTGTCCCATAGGCAGAAAAATCATTCTTACAGAACAAGAAATATTTTCTTAATTTAGAAAAAATATCTTATTTTAGGATAAAAATTCTTGGCAAGATATTTTTACTCTTTTCCCATGCACAAGAAATTTTTTCTAGCCTAGAAATAATTTCTTAATTGAAGAAAAATATTCTTAATTACAAAAGAGTTCTTAACGAGAATTTTCTATACAAAAGCACCTAAATTACAACAGCTATGCATTAAAAATTGTTCTGAAGAAACTTGTTTCTAAAATAGAAGAAATACATGTTTCCCTATCATGATGAGAACGAAGCACAGTTACCACTAAACAGGCAAATGACCAGAATGTCAACAGTTGTGTTCTCATATGTACAGAAATGTAAACATAAGCCATTATATATACATTAGAAAATAAGCAATATTTATAAAATTCCGAAAAATAAAGAAACATTCAATCACATGCCATGAATTCTGGCTGTTTTTAAGTCAGGTCATGTAATTACATAATTACTGCCATTTAAGTGTTTATTTACTGGAACGTATATTGCATACCCATCCATCATACAAGTTCTCCTGATTAAAACGATCAAGCTTCTCCAGGGCCTCTGTCACTTCATTTTGACAACTAGGATGAACTTTATTGTCTACGAAAATGATTTTCTGTAATACAGACAAAGGTACCAAACAGTTGGCAGGATAATCCAGGTCCAGAACGTAGAAGCTGGCAAGAAATGAAACAACCGCCTTGGTAATTTCTTTTTCTTTAAACTTCAGATGTATTTCTTTACCGAGAAAAACCATTGGCCCACTTCTCTTGGTTACTGATAATCCCGGACTGCAGCTTTGGCGTTTTCGTTCCCACTGGTTAGGCTGTTTTTCGTCCTACAAATAAACAAAAAAATAAGCATTGCGGTAAAAAGAAGAGGGTGATTGTCATCTAAAACGGAAATTGTAAAATATGCTTATACCATATTCATTAGATAACAAGAATATAAATAAAAGAAAGATGAAGCAAAAGCCATTTGATTACTGTACTTCAGGTTTTTAGACAAAGTTATCCAAACTACATGCATGCTTATTTGAAAACTATACATTCACCTCAAGGAAATGAATTGCATCATCGTTTTGCTTGTTTTTGGATTTCCCTCTAAAAAGTTGCTTTATTCCTGCCATTAAGTGCACAACGTTCTGGTCTATCAAAAAAATTAAAGATGTTTTTTTGTCCGATCTGTATGTTGCACTACTCAAGAAAAAATAATTGAGTAAAAACAGGCAAACTTGAAACGAACTACACAATTAAGATAATGAACTTTTAGTGATGTTACAATTACTGTAATTAATGAATTGCAAAGCTTTAAACAACTTTGTGCAATAGTGATCCACCAAATGTTACTTTTATGACTACACTTACCAAAAGATGTAGCTCTGGGAGGTTTTAGAACTCCCTGCGAAATTCTGAAGTAGATTAGAGAATTAACATTACTCTGAAGAGCACGAACACACTGATCAGTGCATGATCCTGGGGTCTCTCTTGCTTTTAAGTGACGAGATTGTCGTGCTTCCTCTATAACCTGTATATAGAAAAATCAGTGTTGTTCTCTTAAGAGCAATTATAAAATACATTGAAATAGGAAAGGGCTAACTGATGTCATAATAACTACCTGATATCATACCTAGTTATTGTAAGTTACCTCGATCGGAATTTTAAAACACGGATACATCTGCAAAACTTCGCTTAGCCTATTTTCTTGACTTGTTTCTGTTATCAGTTTTCTTCGTGCAATAAAGTCAAGGTTTAGACACTTATTTATTATAACTGGATTGGGTTTGTTCTTTTTCTTCTTTTTGTCCAGGGCTATATAATGTCTCCTTGAAATGCTTCTGTCTTCATCAGATTGTTCCACAGAGTCAAATTCGCCCACGGAGTCTTTTGAGGATGTCCCACGACTTCTTTGTGATTGATCTGAACAGTTAGCTGGAAGAAAATTTTAAAGATACCTCCTGAACGTTGTACACAAAGTGCTCATCAGTTAGACAATTGCCCCTTCACACATATAATCAAACTTACTGAGTTCAGGCATAGCAATTTTAGAACGTTTGTTCGATCGAGCAGGTACTTTCCCTTGTCTTTTTTTAGCAGGAACAACATTGCTAAATCGTTTTTTAATTTTCAAAAACAGGAAGTGCTATAAAATCAAAGGTCACTTTTATCAATGAAATGGCAGAACCGGTAAATTGATTTACTTTATCCAAAGATGTTTAGCAAAATCTGAAAAGATACATCCTGCATCAAACTAGATTGCATTTCAACTATGTTAAAAATAACTGGGCTTCCAGTTAACAGGCAGAATGTCTTTGGAATGAACAAAATTTCTTTGGTTATTAAGGTGTAAAGCCATATAAATGGGAGATTAACATTTCCTAATAATAAACTTCTAGTAAACTTACATTAAGTTTTGCAATTTGATCTTGTGTCAATTTGGTTCTTTCCTCTGGCCCTATTTGCTGGTATGTTTTCCCTTGGTCATTGGACACTCTTTTCAGACAAGGATACTTCTTGCACAGGACCTTTGACATTTCTTCAATTTCAAAGGTATTTGGTTCCCTTTGAGCAGGCAAACTGTGGCATTCAGATCTCATGTCTGAAAGTCTATTCCTAACCAATCTGTTAAACAATCCTTTTGATAATTCATCACATTCAGCAGAGTAGGTAAATTCACTGTCAGTGTAAACAGTGAAACTTCGAGAAGGTGCAGGCTTAAAACTAAAATGAGGAAGTCCCATTCCTTTATTACAGCTTGGACTAAGGGTCCCTAAGCTGGACGAAGGGCTGCTGTGGCTAAATGGTTATATGGAATGTGAAGGTACTAGTAATTTGGCTGGTATAGATGGAGGTGTTTTTGTAGAAGTTACTTTTGATGTTTCTTGGTTCTTAAAAGCTTCCTCCACATCTTAATTGCTTTTCCTCTAGATAGAATATTAGCTAGAGTTTAAAATATATTTAGGTATTTGCGCTTTATCGTATTAATAGTTGCGAATTCTAGTAATTACTTTGCACAACTTACTGCATTTTCAAAAATGTTCCAAATTTTCCTTCGGACAATGAACTATTTGGAACCATAAAATAGGTCTTTCAAATCATCACGCATGAAGGTAAGCAACATTCCTTTGTCTACACCCGCATCTATACAGAACACAAAATAAAATAGATACTGCTGCATATAAAAACAAAGACCTTTCAACTATTTTGGAACACCATCCTTCGACAGATTTTATGTGTATTTCATAGGTCTGTTTATACTGTAACCCAAATATTTTTGCTGTCAATGACTTCTTGCAACCGACAAAACAAAACAATTGAAAATCTACCTTGAAGTATGTTGTAGGCTTCAATATTTTCATCCCTAATTTCTTCCATAGCCACGAACAAAGGCTCTAAGTAAAATATAATTTCAAGACAAGCTATTTGATAATATTTTTAAAGCGTATAAAAGTAGTTGTCATGTTTTGCATCCATTGAAATTGGCCAAAAGAATACGCATAAAAAGGGTATTTTACAGGGATTTTACAACTTCCCTCATAAATATTTAAAATGGCAGTTAATACAGTAACATATTCACCTGAATATTTCTTTATTCTGTGCCCGGATTACAAAGGATTATGTATTCTTTCAATCAATGAGGCAAATCCCTTTGGATGAAAGCCAAGCGCCAAGCTGTGAAGCATGCTAAATAGCCAAAGAAAAAACCCGGCCAGTAGTGTAATTCTACCAAAATTCAAAAGGTCAGCGATTGTCCGATGCGCTTCACATGATTAGCACATATTGATCACATGCTTGAGCATGCATTGTTTGTTCGAATTTTTTAATAGTTTTCGATCCTTTTACGAGATTCAACCGAGTTACACAATCTGCGAATGTGAATCAGCGATCGTTGTCTTATTTCTGTGTTTTACACAAGTTTCTAGCAATCCAGAATTCGATATTCATATTTCTTGAACTATAGAATATTCTCTACTTGCCAACCTGGACGGCAGAACATTGTTATTTGATTCGTTCGCATACGACAGTGTCTTTTCGCTGGGATGTAGACAGTGGCCAATCTTTGCCATGTTATGTGTCTTTGTAGTATCTGCCTAGTGTTTTTGGCACTCACATTGAGAGCATTGGCGAGGCATATCACATTATAGCATTCCTTTAAACCCAATTTTAAAATTACTTGTGGGGTAAATGGATGCCCAGAAGAATACAAAGGATGGACTCTTTTCGAAAACATCTTCATTGGAAGCATAAGGAGGAGATGGCAGGAACAGTCTTTTCATCCGATAGCTATCAAGGAGACGAACCTCTGGAAAGCCAGAATGGGCATTTAAACACCGATGTTCTTTCTTCTGGAGAATCGAGGAACGAAAATGACTACAGTTTTTTTGAGGTAGCATGCTCATTTGTTATTACCTAATGAGATAGCAAAACCACGGCCAGTTACATGTAGTATAATTAAGCTCTGATTAAGCTAGGTTCAGCTTTCGTGATTATGCAGCATGTTTAAGGCTTAAGGCTCCATGGATTAACAATTTTGTAAGAGAGTTTTCGTAAGAGGTATTTCCTTTCACCACAAGAGCATGCCTGGTATGTATTAAATGATAAAGTTTATAGCAAATGTCAAAATATTGTAAGCAGTCAGTCTAAGCTATCGTAGATCAAATATCCATGTCATGTTTCGTATAATGAATTGATTCAGTGAGTTAATTTGTGTAGTTTAATGAATTATATAATTAAATTTATGTAATTATTTTTATTTTGTGTAATTGTTTTTGAAAAATTTTGCGTAGCCATGTTATCTGTGCTTTTGATGCATATTGACTATGAGCAGGGTCGCAATTTTGAAACAGTAAACCTCCAGCAATGTTCAGCGCAGTTCTTGTTCAAACTCCAAGCATGCCCTTAAGATACCAAAGGTATGTAAGCTTCACCAAATTCAGTTTATACTTTATTTAAATTCTATTCTGTACTCTGAACTTTTACTAGATATAAAAAACTGAACATGAGCATTAATCTTTAAATATGAGTTTTGCATTTTAAAGGCAATGGTGAATAATATTGTTGAAGGTACCAGTACCTTAATTGAGCAAGTGAAAGAACATTTGAAGTAGAAAGTGTTGAACCGTATCAAGGAGACATTTAATGACTTAACTGCAGAGTCTGTAGAACAAATTCGTTATTGTTTTAAGACCCATTTACAAATCTCAAAACAAGCTACTCACAAGCATCATTCTTGGAGACTAACCCAAAGTTTTTCAAACCGATTGAGTATGTACTGTCTGCTAATGTCCCTCTTAAAAATAAAGGTTCAAAGCGTCTTATAAGTGAACAAGATGATACGATAATGTATGTGCCACTACTACCAAGTATACAACAGCTTTTGTCCAATCCCAAAATGGCAGATATTATTTTCAGTAGGCAACACAAGTGTAAAAAAGGGTTTCTCTTTGATATTTGTGATGGTAATTGCTTTAAGAGTAACCAAATTTTCCAGCAGCATCCCAATGGACTACAACTTGTTCTTTATCATGATGAAGTAGAAGTTTGCAATCCTTTGGGTACACATACAGGAAAGCACAAAATTGATTTATACTACTACACACTTGGAAACATATATCCCAAATATCGTTCAAAACTGTGCACGATTCGACTTCTTGCCATTGCAAAAGCGGAGGATGTATATAAATATGGTCAAAATAAGGTCTTAACATCCATAATTGATGACTTGCATCAATTGGCAAATGAATATACATTTCTGATCAATGGACAATCAATAAAGTTATTTGGTGCAGTTGTGAGTTGCCTATGCGATACAGAAGGACAACATTAGTGGGGAGGATTCAAAGTCAAGGTGGGTTGGGCACATCAAAAATGCCGCAACTGTTTATGTGCATTTGTTATGATGCAAGGCCATTTCAGAGACAGTTATTTAACTGAACGAGACTTCAACCAGTATAATCGGCACTGTAACGATATTGAAGCAGCTCCAACAGCTGATGCTCGGAAAAATTTGGAAAGCACATATGGAAAGAAGGGAAGAAGTGTACTGAGTATGTTGCCAGAATTTGACATTACTATGCAACTTTCTCAAGACTTGATGCATATACTTCTTGAAGGGTCTGTGCGGTATGAAGTGCGTTATGTAGTACAACATTTTATTGACGATGGGTTCATAACCTTAGTTCAGTTAAACAGCACATTCACTCAAAGGAGACTTGGGTACCGAGAGGAGGTTAATCGGCCTCCTCCTAGACAAGCCGTGTTCAATGGTCAGGAGAAATATAAACTCAAATAAACAGCTGAACAAGCCAGAATTTTTCTAAAGTACTTACTTTTTTGCTTAAAAGGCTATGTTGCTTATGACAATCTGTTTTATGAACGCTTGTTGCAGATCACTTCAATTGTCGAGGCATGTTTTTCACCAGTTATTAGCATAGAGACGATTGACAAATTGCAAAATTCAATAGAAGTTCACCTTCAACTTTCCCAAGAGTTCTTTCCACAAGTCAACATTACTCCTAAGATGCACTGTATGCTACATATACCAGAGCAGATATTGCATCTTGGTGCACTGGTAAAACATTGTTGTACACGCTTTGCGGCTCAGCACAAGTATTTTAAGGACTTAGCACCAGCACAGAACTTTAAGAATATTTGCTTATCTTTGGTAGACCGATGTCAACTAGATGACTGTTCTGATTTTGAGACTGAAAAACCATGTCAACATCCACTATTCTCAACCAATAGAGTTGTCGGACCAAGTATAACATTAACTGTGGAACTGAGCTCTGAATTTATTAGAAGACTTACAGAGTGTATGTTGTATGTGAATCCTGAAAATTTGGTTAACATATTTGTCTACAAATGGATTGAACTATATGGAACAAAATATGTGCCATATAAATGCTGCATTGTTGCAGTAGATGCAAATTTTAACACCAGAATGCCAGTATTTGGACAACTTCGTAGAATTTGGTTGGCGGATGAGTAAGTTTTTTTTTGAGTTCGTACCAGTGAAAACTGTTCAATTTGATGATAACCTATTGGCCTATAAAGTTGAGGATCCTGGTGATGATTTACCTGCAGAGTAGTGTATGTACAAGCGTTTGTTCGATTTTAACGTTGGCTCACTACATGAACTATCGGCTGCGACTTACATCCTTATTAAGTATAACTTGAGCGACATCGTTAGAATGCATATTGTGGGGGAAAACCCTTTGCACTTAAATGTAATGTCGTTTCAATCGGTATTATTGTACCGGTATTTTAACTTCAAGTGTTTTAACAAGCTGTTCTGAGACTAAAGCAATACTATTACCTATATTATGTCAAAGAAGTGGTGCTGTTCGTAACAAAATGGAAAAAAACATTCTACTTAATCAGAATAATTTTATAATTACGATAAATAATTTCTAGTTACAAGAATGTTGTTGTTTAAAATAAGAAGAAAAAAATTCTGGATTCTTGCCTAGATATTTTTTCTCTTTATAACATTTTTTTCTTAACATAACAAATATATCTTGTTTCATTTCTCGAGAAGAAATAATTTCTTGTAATAAGACAAATATTCTTTGAAATAGGAAAGTAATTCTAGGCTAGTATTTTATTTTTTCCAGTGTAGATATTTCCAATTGATATGTAAGATTATTTTCTTTTAAAGATTAATTGATCTCGCGTTCATGAGATAAAATTTTGATGCAAGTAATTCCTTTCTTTAAAGAAAAGTGTAAAATTAATAATGTCCTGTTTATAAAATACAGTGTTCCAACAAGTCATTCCATTTTAACAGGAAAAATTTGAAACTTATTATCTCATGAGTAAGAAGAAAAATCTTGAAACAAGATATTTCATTCTTGAAACCGAGATAAACTTCCTTGCCCAGAAAAATTATCGTGTGTTCTAGAAAGAAACTATTAAGGCAAGAAAGTGTTTCTCAGTACCATAAAACTTTTCGTCAAATAAGAGAACTTTTCTGGCAGGTTTTGAAGAATTTCCAGTGACCATATTCAAAGTTTGATCCCTATTTTGTTTTAAGCTTTGTAAATTCAAAGCCCGCTTCGCGTCGCATTTTGTGAACTACCTACCAACTTCAAAAAAGTTTCTTTATTATAATTTTACAATTCCGGATACGAATATCTCTAGTGCATTTTTAGGGCGGTCCTCTGCGATATACTATGAGCAAGTATTACTTATACACGTATGGTCATATATAGACAGGTAAATTTACAAATATTTACACACATGCAGTTAATATTACCCAATGTCCTGACGCAACACTCCTTAGAGCAAAATTTTCAACAAACTCTGTAAAAATTTATCAAACGTGGTAGAAAATCGGCACTAAAAGAACTCACATTAGTTGTAAAAAATGTCGATAAAACAGGGTGAAAAAACTGGCTCAATTCATTTGAATGCTGATGTTGGCAAAGCTTTTCTCTAATTGGTGGTAACAGCAGAAAAATAAAATATTTGTGGGTAATAGCCCAATTTTACCAACCAGGCTTATTTCTTACTGTAGAAACTGATTACCTTCAACAAAACACATGTTTTTGTGCTTCGCAATTTTCCTCTGAAAATACTCTTTTTCTGCTAAATAGTATTGTATGCAGTTGATGTTAATCGGATTTTTTTTTTCTATGCATCGCTTGCTTCTTTCTTCTAAGCTTTCATTAAATCTTGGTACACAGTTTGGTTTGGGCAATCTTCTGTTTTCACCGCATCGTTTCCGCCAATCTGCCATTTCTTGTCCAAGATTTTTCCAGCGTTTATCACAAAACACAATGGCTTGATTGGCAGCAACAAGTGTTTCAACCAAATGGAGTATGATGAGTATTCCAAAGATAATTTTAACAAGAATTAAAACCAATGTACTCATTGTTTTGAAGGTGTTCCCGCTTTGTGTCTTCATATCTTAATGAAGAGATAAAAGAAGGTTGCAACTTACAATTCAAACAAACAACACAGCATAATATTATACATCTCTTTTAAAGGACCAAATTTCAAATATTTTTTCGCATAATTTTTGCGGTAGTGTCCAGTTTGCCTAACGCCAGGCATTTTTACTAGCCAATAATTCCATACAATATACCCAAGTTAAATTAACTCAGTTCGGGAGAGAGGATGATGTAACAGATCTGCTTCATTTTCACATTACTGTCAAATCTCACTAATTTAATGTAATGTTATATGAAGACTTTATTTCAACCGGATTGTACCATGTCAGAAGACAAGCTTTTGCTATCGAAAGAGGCCAAGTGAACTTGACAAACCGTATTAAAAGATACGTGATAATTCAAATGCTCTCTAACTATTCATCCTATACTTAATACTAGTACACTGCAGTGCTAACAATTTAATATATGAAATATCTTACTACAAATACAATAGCACAAGGCTGTCTCTTTTTGAGGTGTTGGCATTTAAAGCATGCCGCTTTTTCGTGTTGAGCATGAACTGATTTTTTTGGGCCTTTGTTTACAGATCGATCGATTTGCTTTAACGCAGGTTTCATACTTGACAAACTATCAGTTTATGTACATAAATTGCATGTTTGCTCTTTAATATTTTGACCCCTCACTTCTTTTATGAAACCCATATCTTGTGACGGCCTATTTCATTTTGATATACTGTATATTAACGAAAGATTTGTGATTTAAGGGAAGTCTTTTTTGTATTGCTCTCTCATGTCAGTAGATAGAAGGTACAAATAAATTCTGTACGTTTTAAAGGTCATAAAAGTAAGTGTGCACGTTATGTTAACCTTATTCTCGGTTAGGTACTGTTTGGTGCACCAACATTCCCTCTTCAGCTACAACAGTGAATGTTTTAGTGTAATTGTTCAAAAAGTGAAGTGTTTTGTTGTTAAACTTGGGGCTATATACTCTAATGAAACATCTCGAAGAGTTGTTAGTTCACGCACAGCTAAGCTAATATGCAGCAAAAGCCTTGTAACACTTTATTAATCTGAACTAAATTTGAGCAAAATGGGAGATTCCTCGTGAAAAACATTTCTAAGAAATTTATCTGTTTCCAGGGCTGGGCTAAAACGAATCAAAATAAAAAATAGGCAAAGAGCTAAAGGACGATAACTATTGAGCCGCATATATTGAATGGTGAGCGTCTTGAAGTTCTAAGGTGAAGTACAGCACGTGACAGATATTATATAGCGATGATTACCGTTTTGATTAGCAAATAACAATGGTAGCATTGACATGGTTTCATTTACTCATTGGTTTTGGAGCAAATTCTTTTTCTTGCTCTAACCTAAGTTTCACTTCTAACAGAAACTTAACTGCTTTAGTGGTTTTATACCTTTAGATGTCACAAGACTCCAACCAATAGTACGGGGCTTCCTTCCATTGAAAAGGTAATGAACTAATAAAGGTATGAATATCAATATGCGAGTAACTGGCAATATTAATAATGACACTTTCCCTGAATGGAGGGAAATATGTCTTGTTAATATTATGGTTTCGAGTGGAATTCGAAGAAAAGGCACGACTATGTTTTTCAATGAGAATAAAAATTGCACGAGTCCGAAGAGAGAGTACAATTCGAAGTCTTTGAAAAACTCACCGGTGTATGTTTTTCCAAATTGCACAAGAAAGTCTACTCTTAAAAATATTATACATGAAAAATAATTCAAGGTAAAGCATAAACTCTCAGGTGACAGAAAAATGTTTTGCAAGAATAACATACACAAAAAAGTATATTTCTAAACTAATGGGTTTTTCAGTTTATAAAAATGTCTTTTGGACAAATTTAAGAAAATTTGGAAAAATTGCCCATAATTTATTCTTTTTTCTGCACTGAATATCCTTTTTGTGCAGGGCATTTTATGAAAAATGCACTGCTCATAACTAATCAGAATCGAGGAACTTTTTTGTATATGTAATTATGTTTGAAATCAAACGTGTGTTTGCAAAATCGGGCTATAGGACAGCGGTAGTGTGATTTGTAATCACAGTTTGTTTATAGGCCTAAAGTTCACACGACAAACAGCAGTGACCAAATTATTACAAGCATTTTGAAATCAAACTGAGTTACTTCAATTTTCATTTCAATTAGATAGATATTAAATAAGAGAAATAATCACAGAACTAGTAACGTTTGTTCGTGTATAAATTTTGATAACGTTCAACGTAATTGACAGGTTGTGTAAATATGAGTCACATGACAAGTAGGTTTTCAAATTCTCACAATAGTAAGGCCCGGGTCAAAAGTTGCTTTTTTCATGAGCGGAACTAAATGCATAAATTATTTTAGGTAGTTTCATCCGAAAATTCAGGTTGATCATGTGCCGTTAAGTGCTCATTTGGTGTTTGGCAATGCAATTTGTCTCAAAGTTAATCAAAGTCGATCGAAAATGAGAAGTGTGTTTCATTTTTCAGGCCTAGAAGAAGCGGTAGTACAATTACTCTAAAATTCATACCAAGACTATCTCATTCACTATAGTCTCAGGAAAACAAATAAAAACCCTACCACCAGTTATAAAAATCCCCTTAAAACAAGAATACAGCAAAAAAAGGTAGGAAGCTTTAGGCTTCTGTTTGACAGGGATATAGCCTTACTAAAATCTAAAAGCTTTTTGCGTTTTATTCTATATTTTCAGGCACTTTCGAAATAAAAATCTCTATTCTCTGGCGGTAGTTTGTATTTTCTCGCCCAAAAGCCTCTATTTCATGTAAGCATTGAAAAATATTTAGTTCTGTTACTCGTTTGGGTCGACATTAGATTCCGCGCCACTCCAACAGCACTTTTGCGTCGCACTTAATAGATAGTTTACGATTTAAGACGCGGTACGGTTTGACGACGCGTGGTTTATTTTACTGAATAATTAGTTCCAATGAACCCTAAGCGCATAAAGTCTTTTTGAATAATCTGGTTACGAATAAATTGAAGGCAAATGATGCAGTATTTGTTATTAGGTTGACTTTGAGGATTAACCATTCTAATGTTGCGAAGCTTCTACATCCCCATGCATGAAGGCGGAGAAAGGCTTGATTTTTCAACGTGTTCATACCTGTCGATGGGAACGCAGCGGTTGCAAATTTTCAAAGGACTTCTTGAGACTATGAATTTATGCATGTAGCCCGCTTATCGTCGTGTTCTAGCATCCTGGATAATAAAATACCTAATTGTTGCACTTAGCATTGCTTTAGGACTAAGGCCTAGGTCAAACGTTGCTCTTCTCATGCGCCGAACCTAATGCAAATGATCGAAAGTCTTTGTCTGCGCTCATTTACATTAGGTTCGGCACATGAGAAGAGCGACGTTTGACCTAGGCCTAATCTTTCGGCAAAAACACGACGAGTCGTTGAGCCGTACCACGTCTTAAATCGTAAACTCTCTGATTGTATTTGGTTCGGCGCATGAAAAAAGCGACGTTTGACACAGACGTAACGTACTGACAGTTCTGCGTGATATTCGACGCCTTCAAAAATAAAAGGTTTTCTTAACTACTTAATTCTGTTCACAGATCAACCTTTGCGATGTCACTCTACAACAAAGCTCCTTGTGTCCATTACGCTGTCTTAAGTACCAAATATTTGTTTATATTGCAACCTGACAATCATGCTTAGTGAGTTAAGGGAATGCTTGGTTTGTGGCTGAAGGTTGGTTAGGCCAAACTGGAAAAAATAAATAGAGCAGGAAAGAAACGCAGTAAATGGAAAAAACTGATGAAACCGACTAGTAATGCGTCGAATTATGTAAAATTTATAACGTCCTTGCCTAAGCAGTAACGTCAGAACTTCGACCGAGTAGCGCTACCAATTCCTTTAACATATTAGAATACACAACACAGCAGAATGCACAATAAACTTGCATTGTGAACGACGTGTTAACCCTGTCGCTCAACGTAATTCTGACGTTAGTGAAAGGTTGGGAGAATGTCAAATCTAGTAGAGTGAAAAGCGGGGTTCTGGCGCAAAAACCTGTTTTCGACCGATTTTTGGCAAACCAGTCAACAAAAACCGATTTTTGCGCAACGAAATAGTTGAATGTGTCTAAGCACGCTCACTACTATATCTCGAGGGCGCGCGCAAGTCAAGTGGTCTACATAGTTTAAATTCCTATAGACTAATGGTTTTTCAACTTGAAAAAAATAATTTGAAAATTATTTTTCTCAGGTGTGAGTTTCTAAAGCCCACAGGAATTTGTTAACAAACGGTTGCCAAGTATCAAATTACTTGCTAGTTTTAGGCTCTTCTACGTCTGGTTTATGTTTATCTGATTCTTGAAATTTGAATATATAATTTAACAAATTATACAGAAAAAATTAATTAATAAATGAGGACACTTCCTGATAAAACAGTCAGAGAAACATTTTTAGAACTTGTTGATAAGAAAGAAATTAAATACACTCAAAATTATATTAAAAGAGCAAGTTATGAAACGTGCAAAAAAGACTATCAAAGAAAACAATTATCAGAAATAAACGAAATGTTGAACCTTGCACAGATTTCAAAGTTGAAACTTTTTGAAAAATACGACAAAACTATAAGTAAGAACAAAATGAAAAAATCACAACCACAAAATTATTTACCTATTGATATTAAAGAACTTTTGGATGAAGGAGAAAAATATAAAAGCAAACTTAAAGAGAAAAAACGAATTGCTATAAGTAAAAAAATTCAACCAGAAAATAAGGAAATATTAAATAGAATGGTCTCAAAACAAAAAATTCCAATTATAGAGAATAATAAAGAGAGAGAAATAAAATCTAAAGATATAAAAGAATTTGCCAAAAAAGGAGGAGTTATAAAGAGTGAGGGGAAAATGTATACACCAGAAGACTTAAAAAATATGGAGAAATTTGAAAACTTAAAATCTATTGATAAAATTCAAAATTTTATTACAAGTAAACTAAGATTAACACTTTGTAAAAAATATATCAAAGAAACAAGACCTATGGAAGTTAAACCAAAACAAGAGACCAAGGAGAATTTAAGTTTAACAGTGGGGCAAATTATTCAAAAAAGAAATCCGGAGCGTCAACAAAAAACAAAGCGTAAAAATATCGAAATTGGGGATCAAAGAAGGGCTGCTGAAAAGAAGAGACAGCTTAATAAGGATCTTGATGATGCTAAGAAAGCTATCAATTTAAAAATAGAAGCAGAGGACATCGTAATTAACACTTCAAGATTTACAGAAAATGACTTACGTCAAAAGGCAAAAGAACGTGATGAAATTTACAGAAAAATGTCGAAAGAAATATACTCATTTAAACGAGGATCTGAGGAGAGAATTTTGGGTACAAGAGAGCTAAAGAAATTTAAGGAAGAAACAAAAAGATTAAGACAAGAGGTAGGCATTTGGAAAGATATTAAGAAAAAATCTATTCAAGAGAAAAAAAATTTAGTTCAAAAAAGACGCCAAATCATTTTTGACAACAAGAAATCCTTACAACAGCTTATTTATAAAAAACCAAAACAACAAAAAGAAATCTTGAAAAAGTCAACTACTGAAAGTATTCAAAATCAAATAAGTGATTTTAAGCCAAAACCACCTTCAAGACAACCAAAGAAAGTACAAAATATAGAAAAAGAAAAATTTGAAATGAAGAAGCTTGATGATGAGATTCAAAAACGTGAGAAAAGAGAAGAAGATATGATGTTATCTATTAAGAATTCAAAAGACAAGGATCCTGAATATAGTAAACTTTCTAATAGTAGACTTATTGAATATCAAGATAAGACAAAACAGCTTAGAAATAAATTGATGAAGTTAATAGGTCAAAACCCTATTCCTAAACCTAGAACAAAATTACCAACCGAACAAGAACAAAAAATAAGACCTATCCTTAAACCTAGAACAAAATTACCAATTCAACAAACAGCGGCTCAGACTTTGATCGAAGAAAGACAAAAATTAAAACCTATTCCTAAACCTAGAACAAAATTACAAATTCAGCAAACTGCGGCTCAAACTTTGATCAAACAAAGACAAAAATTAAGACCTATTCCTAAACCTAGAACAAGATTACCAACCGAACAAGGACAAAAAATAAGACCTATTCCTAAACCTAGAACAAAAATAAAACCTATTCCTAAACCTAGAACAAAATTACCACCTAAACAAGGACAAAAATAAGACCTTTTCCTAAACCTAGAATAAAATTACCAGTTCAAAAAGATCAAGATTATAATTTTGATGAAGAACTAATTATAAAATTACTCAAAACTGCAATGAGGGGTAGACTAAAAACTTATCAATTATATTTCAAAGACGACTATGATTACAAAAATTATGATCGTCCTAAATTTTGGTTGTTATTTAATGTTAAATCTTCTGCTATTAAAATTTTAGAACAACTTATAAATAACAAAGTAGAACTCATTTTGGTGTGCAATATGTTGAAAAGAGATCCTATTACAGATAAAGTAATAGAACGTGAGCAAGGTTACTTTAGTTCAAAATATCATAGAATGTTACCAGGATCAGACATAGATCTTATTTATGAAGAAATGGTGAACGTTATCGTAGACGAATTTTCAGAGGATAGGAAAAAAGGATCTGGATGGGAGTTTGAGAAAATAATACGATTAGATATTCATACGGTGAACTATAAACCCCTCAAAGGCTCATCATATATTCCTACTCCAAAGTTTATTGTGGGTAAAAAGGCAACTATAAATCCACTAAATAAGTTCATAAATAAAGAACCTGATCAGCAATGCTTTAAATAGGCTGTTAGTATAGCAGCATTTACAAAACATGGAGATAAAGATCGTGGAAGAATAACAAAAAGCCTTGTTGAGTCAGCAAAAACTCTTGATTGGACAAGCATCAGATTTCCTACCCCAGTGGAGGATATCAAAAAATTTGATAAGAACAACAACTTAAAAATAGGTTTATTCGGTTATAATGACACAGATAAAGTTTTTCCTATGTGTCATATGCATGATGACCCAGATATTATGCTTTTACTACTGAAGATAGACATTATATAGTGATAAGTAGTTTGAGTAGACTAGCAAGCTCATTATTAACGAATAAGAAAGTAGAACATTATGTATGCAACTATTGTTTACAGCACTTTTACAACGAATATAAACTAAAGGAGCACAAAGATTACTGTAGAAAACATGTATCTACCAGAACCTAATACTTTTATAAAGTTTGACAATCCCACAAGACAATTTGCGACGCCTTTTACCATTTACACAGATTTTGAGTGAATTACAGAACCTATAGATAATAGATTAGGTGAAAAAACAATACAATATCAAAGACATATTCCTAGTGGATACTGTTACTTGATAAAATGTTTTGATGATTTCATTTGTGAACCAAAACTGTATAGTTATACCCATGACCCTAACAACACAAAATCTGTTGAAGAGATGTTTGTTGAAGATATAGAATCAGAACTCAGAAATATTTACAAAAGGTTTTACAAACATCCAAAGAATATTATATTTACGGAAAAAGATAAACACAACATTGACCAATCTGAAGTATGTCAAATTTGTGAAAAACATTTTGGGTATAAAACTAATAACAAAAAGGATACAGATGAATATAGTCTGGACAAAGTCAGAGATCATTGTCACTTTACCGGCAAATATAGAGGTGCTGCACGTAATCAATGTAACCTACAGTTAAGAAAATCAAATTTTATACCCGTTGTGTTTCATAATTTTAGAGGGTTATGATTCTCATTTATTCATAAAACCTTTAAATAAGACCCCGGGTTAAATTAATTGCATTCCAAAAACGGGAAAGAAATATATAAGCTTTACAAAATATGTTCGAGTAGACAACAAAGGTGGTAAAACAGTTTCTCACCAATTAAGATTTATAGACTCCTTTAAATTTATGGCTTCTAGTTTAAGTTCAATAGTTGATAATTTAACACAAGACGCTTTACATTGTCTTAAAAGATATTATCCAGATTACGTGGAATTACTTTCAAGAAAAGGGGTTTACCCTTATGATTATGTAAGTAGTTTTGACAGACTCAAGGACTCGTGTTTACCTAATAGGGAGTCATTTTACTCCAAACTTAATGATGAACACATTTCTGACAAAGACTACCTTCATGCACAAGAAGTTTGGAACACTTTTAAGATGACTTCATTACAAGATTATCATGACATATATTTGAAAACAGATGTTCTACTTTTGGCGGATGTTTTTGAAGAATTTAGAAAGGTTTGTCATGAAAATTACAAATTAGACCCTGCACATTACTTTACAGCTCCTGGACTGGCCTGGGATGCATGTCTGAAAATAACAGGCATAAAAGTAGAACTATTAGATAAAGAAAATATGTATCTTATGGCAGAAAAAGGTATATGAGCAGGAGTGTCTATGATTACAAAAAGACACATCAAAGCAAACAATAAATACCTTCTGGATTACAATACAAATTTACCTAGTATTTATATACCCTACTTGGACGCAAACAATCTGTATGGGTGGGCAATGATGCAACCACTTCCTTCCAACGGTTTTGAATGGATGACGCAATCAGAGCTTGAAAATTGGTGAAATCTCGGTGAGGGTGTAGGTTGTATCTTACAGGTCGACTTAAAATACCCAGAGAATCTTCATGATCTTCATAATGCTTTTCCATTAGCACCTGAAAAAATATGTACTAGATCTGATGAAGGATTTACAACAGAAAAACTTGTTCCTACTTTAAATGATAAAGAGAATTATGTAGTTCACCATACTGCCTAGAAAGAGTATATAGAATTAGGATTAGTTATCAAGAAGATCCATGAAGGAGTAAAATTCTGCGAGTCTACGTGGTTAAAACCTTATATAGAAAAGAATACAAATTTAAGAGCCGCTTCAAAGAATAAATTTGAAAAAGATTTCTTCAAATTGAGAAATAATTCAGTATTTGGTAAGACAATGGAGAATGTTCGAAATAGAATTAATTTTGAATTAACCAACAAAGAAAGTAGGGTTCAAAAATTAACAAAGAATTCTCAATTTAAATCAAAAACAATATTTGAAGAAGAATTAGTTGGAATTCGCAGTTTTAAAACAAAAGTGGCCCTAATCAAACCTATTTTTGTGGGTATGAGTGTTTTAGTTAACTCTAAAACTTTAATGTACGACTTTCATTATAATTACATAAAACAAAAATATGGTGACAAAGCAATACTTGGATTTACAGATACAGATTCCTTCCTTTATGAAATTGAAACGGAAGACTTTTACAAAGATATTTCTACAGACCTTGAAGAGTGGTTTGACACTTCAGATATAGTCACTGATAATCCTTACATCAAGAAAGGTCTCAACAAGAAAGTCCCGGGATTATTCAAAGATGAGTGTGGGGGTACTCAAATTACAGAATATGCAGGACAAAGACCTAAATTATATTCTTATAAAAGAGAAAACTCTTTTGAGGTGAAGAAATGTAAAGGTTTAAAGAAATCAGTCATAGATAAAACTTTAAGACTAGAACATTAAAAAACTATCTTTACAACGGTCTTCCTGTAACAAGGTCTATGAATACGATGAGGGATAAAAAAACATGTTTTGTTCTCAGAGATGGTGAGTAAAGTTGCTTTGAGTGCTGATGATGACAAAAGAATAATATCACAAGATAAAATACATACATTATCAATAGGTCATTATAAATTAAGAAACTAAAAAGTCAATTGTGTAACCTGATATTATGTTACAAAATTGTCGTTACGTGTCTGGACTTGTTTTTGCCGACTCAGCAATTTCAACTTTGTAGTGCTCGCCTCGAACATTTAAATCTATTTTTTTGTTATAAGCCGTTGTGATAGCTCTAGAACTAACTCCAATAAATTCAGCTGCTTTACTAATACTTGGAAAAACTTCAAACCATCCAGAATCAATATGAGTTATTCTTGTTTCTTTAGACATTTATTATACAACATAACTTATAATTTTTCCTACAGCCCAGCCGCCAGAGTGTCCTAAAATACCCGAGGAAATGTGCTGATACTCTTGCATGTCATTAGAGGGTCTGTAGTAGTCGCTCAAAACTGGTTCTCTTTGAAAGTTTAACTCTTCTTCATGGAGTCTTTTTAATGTTTCATTGGTAGAATTCAGATCCTGATTTGCATCACTAAATTCTTGACGAAGTCTAACAAGTTTGTCTTTTCTAGCCGTTTCTTTTTCAAACCATTTTTCTTTTTCAGAAGCAAATTTTTCCAGTGCTAAGTTGTGCCTTTTCATTTCTTTTTCATACCCAGAGTGATTTAATTTACTGAATAAAAATCCAGCACCCGCAGAAGCAAATGCATTAAATATTCCACTTACTGCCGTAGAAGCCATTTATTTGTCTATTTTTTCCGGAATTTTTTTTTTGTCTTCGAGGCATTTCACAATAACAGTTCCAATCATAACTGCACTTCCTAATTTCAAAGTTCCATTTAAGTTTTGTGGTGTACCAAGAGGTTCTCCAATAATTTTTTTACTTGTCATAGAGACTCCCACAGCCGCCAAAGTTCAGATGGCTGCATTATAAACTTGATTAATAATCTTAGTCTCATTACTACTCATTTATTTAATAACATTTTTTATTTTTTTTAAGTCAAATGTATCAATTTCTATTATTTCTATGACAACGGAGTTGACGTGGCTAACAGGTCTTTTGTTTTCTATTACTTTTGGTTGGTGATTCATGTAGTAGAGTATTCCAAATCCAAGAATAGAGATCACATCGATAACAGGGAGATACCCATAAGTGACATCATCATTTTTAAGTTCTTCATGAAGTTTCTTTTTTGCTTCTTTCGCTTTTTTATTCAATTCTGCTATATTTCTACCCGCTTCTACTTTCTTTGGATCTTTAACTTTGTATTGAGTGGTAAGTTGTTGTGGCTGCATAACAACTTGTTTTTTTTCCGTGATATTAGACTCATTACTACTCATCTATTATATAATTTCTCCTAGGAATCTCTTTAAAATTCGGCCGGTCGAATTTATAGTAAAAACATAGAAGAAAAAGTTATCTTTAAAGTTCGGCCGGTCGAATTTATAGTAAAAACATAAGAGAAACAGTTCTCTTTCAAATTCCGCCAAATAAGTTTTAAGTAAAAACCAAGTAAATTCAAGATTTGTTCTTACACATCAATAACAGTCTCCACGGCAACATTTAAATTAGACTCATTTTCATAGTTACCCCCAGCTGCTTTTCTAATTTGAATATAAAACATAGCCACGTTATTTATGTTTTTAACTTGATCTTTAAGATAAAATAAAATATTAAATGGAACAGCTTGATAGCCACCAAAATTTAATATATTTTGATCAGTAATGTCTACTGTTTTTATGACTTTTTGTTGCTTAGATTTATTTTTCATAAATATAAAAGTTGAGTACTCAACACTAAGGTCTGTAATGACCGCATCATTATCAAATGTATGATTCAACAAGGTTACTTTTGTCTTGTCATTTACATCGGGGAGATAGATTTAACTGATTGGATAACCGTTGTTCAACGTTTTCGGTATACTATAACCAACTACTCTATGCAAGCCTCTATATGAGAAATTATACAAGTATGTTCTAACAATGCTCGGATTACTAACAAGTTTTTCTGGTATATAACCATAATTCAAAGTCATTTATTTAATGCATTTAGTTTCTATACGAATTCTCAAAATTGTCTCATTTTTATAGTTTGTGGGTGGATTATTTTGACTCATCTTGATGTATAACAATACAATTTCACTAGGATCACTCACGTAGTCAACAAGGTTGAATGACTTGTTTATAACGAATACATGATTTCCATTTTGCTTTCCGAAAGAATTTTTATTATCATTTCTTCTGACTACTCCATGATAGTTTCCAAACATATAAATTGGATCTCCAAGATTAAATTCTTGCTTGGATTTGTCTTTTTTGACAGCGACCAACTTGTAGTGAACTTTAACATCTCCATGTAAAGTACTATCTGTATCAATGACATGAGTTAAAAGTGTCAACTTGGTACTTTTGTTGCATACGTTTTCAACATAAAGAATACTTAATGGAATTCCATAGAGTAACTTGGCGGGATTAGCCCACGCCGATGTTAATTCATTAAAAATCAAACAAAATATAGTTTTTCTGTTAGTGTTGTTTGTTTTTGCGTATAACCATAATTTAAAGTCATTTATTTAAAGTAGAAATCTTGAAACAAGTATTTCAAATATTAACATTACACCCGTGATGGTCACGTGGTCTCCATCAAAAGGTTTAGGCTTCGTAGTATCCGGTTTAGGCTGCGTAGTATCTGGTTTAGGTTGCGTAGTATCTGGTTTAAGCTGCGTAATATCTGGTTTAGGTCGCGCAACAATTTGATTAAGTTTCTCGTTTTTACCACATTTCATAGACGGTGTAGCGGTTGTTAAAGTATTATTAAACCCTTCTATTGGCGTATCTAAAATAATTAAATTTGACGGAATTAAAATTAACCCTGGGCTAATCACCATATTTAATACAATGTTTGTATCTTGGATTGCTTTTCTCTTTTTAGAGATCAAGACAGTAGGATCATCTTGTACAACAGTGTCTTGTACGAGTTTTTGAAACACATCTTGAGTCTGAGAACTTTTGCACCTTTGTTCACTATTGACCATCTTGTTTTTGTTTGAGATCCAAGTACACAGTAAACAAAATCTGCCATTGCTTGTTGTAAAAGTTTTTGTCCGGTTTGCGTAAGACCATCTGAAGTTTGTTTTACGAAGAATTTCCAATCATTGGATTCATTTCTTGGAACTACTTTATCAACATACTCATATCCGATTCCTAAAATTCCCATGGATCTATTATTCTTAGGAAACACATAGTGTGATTTTTTTACTCCAGGATGTTTTTCTAAAAAATAACTTATTGCTTCTCTGGTGAGTTTCAATTTATACTTCCAAATTTTTTTCGTAGGAATATTCTTTTGCATCAATTTTAGATCATCTTTTTTAACAAAAACGCTTAGTTTGTTTGGATATCTCACGAACCTCTTCATATGATAATAAAAATAGTATTGCACAATACTAGAGATTACTTTAGGTTGACCTAGCCTAGTTAAGTGTTCTATACTCATTCCTGATTTGTAAGACAACACATAAGCAGCTACTAAACTTGTAAAATAAGGATCCTCTAAATAGTTAAACTTTGATTTGGAAATGTCTTTATCATTGTTTGAGTTTTTCCATGTGATGTTAAGTGGTTCAAGTTGGCACTTGAAACGGTCTGATTCATTTACATAAATCTTAAATGATTCAAAATCAACCTTGTTGTATTCAAGTTTTAAACCTGTGATTGTTCCTCTAGAATTCCAAATTCTAGGAGTCCAAAACAAAGCATAAGAATATTTGGGTTTAAATGTTTTTGAAGTAATGTCCGTCCCATAAGATTCAGTGATGTCATAGTCTATACTTGTATCAAAGGCCAAAGTGTTTGGATTGACAATTAAATTAAATTCAAATTTACTTAGATCAGCATTGGGATACTTTTTAGAAAAGTCATTTTAAAGTTTTTCTACTTGAGTGTCATAAATAGTCTTTGCTTTTTTATAATTATTACCATATACAGATTTATAATATCTCTCAGGTCCATTTTGATTCATTTATTTAATAAATGAATAAACTCACTGTATTGATTGACAATAATTATAAAGAACTTCATCTAGACAAAAAGAATTACGACAACCCGTGGGTCTCTATTGTTTTTAAAATCAGCTACAATTTATTGGAATTATAAAAACATCATATCTAGAAAAAATAATTTCATCACTAAAGACAAAGTTACACTTTTACTTCCAGGTTGGTTAACTTATATTTGATGACATTCAAAAAGAACTACTCAAGTATAAAATTGAATTAAAGAAGCTTCCTTATACAAACGAGTGTAAGATATATTGTAAAAATGAAGCTTTAAATCTCAAGAATTTTGGACCACTTTTAGGTGTTTCAAAAGATACAAAAAATAGCTCAAAACACCTGGACAGAGTCTGACAATGCATGTGATATTAATATAGGACTTCGTTATGTTAGTGTTTGCTGTGATGCCGTGGACAAGTCTATAAACTTTGATACAAATGGAAAAAGAAGTTCATCCTTTGTAACTCTACCTATCACCACAACTCAAACACTCAATGGATCTGTCTCGCATTACAAAGATATTGAAAGTGAAGTATCAGTTTACAATGGAATTTGGAATAAGTTTACTTTTGACGTTATAACAAATTTAGGGGAAACCCCTAATATTGGGTCTGTATTACTTGATCTTTACATAAAATAAATGGATAAAAACAAGTTTAAAAAAGAACAAGAATTAAGAGACTTGTATTATGATCTAAAAACTGGGTACATGTTTGCCAAGAAACTCTATCAAAAATCGCGCGAACAAGACTTGGAGATTCCAAAAAAAAAGATTAAAGATTGGCTCAAACTCAAGATACTTATACTAGATATAAGAGGGTACTTAAAACACATAAAACACTTCAAACTTACGTATACAACTTGGGCGATCAAATTCAACTTGATCTCCTGGATATGTCTAAACTTAGATATAAAAATAATAGTTATAGTTGGATTCTTACTGGTATAGAAATATTATCTAGATTTGGTTTTGCAATGCCTGTGCGTAAAAAAGACGCTCAGAATATGACAAAAGCAGTTGAAAAACTCTTAAAAGAGTTCAAGTCTAGATTTGGGGAATACCCTAACGTAGTTCAATTCGATGAAGGTAAAGAATTTTACAACGTAGGTGTAAAAACTCTATTAGAAAGTCATTGAATAAAGTACTTCTCCAGCGAGTCAGATAAAAAAGCTGCACTACTGGAGAGATTTAACAGAACTTTAAGTCTATGATGTGGAAATACTTTTTCTCAAAAGGCTCTTATAAATGGATAGACGCTCCTGATAAGTTCACCTATATTTATAATCATACAAAACACAGTGCTATCTTAATGAAACCTGCTAATGTCAGGAAATCTAATAAAGATCAAGTTTGGCTAACTTTGTACGGACATTGGACTGGGAAATACCCTTTACCTAAATTTAGAATAGCAGAGCGAGTAAGAGTAAGTAAGTATAAGACTATTTTTGAAAAAGAATATGAAGCTAATTTCACAGAGGAATAATTTAAAATCTCAAAAGTATTCAGAGGTGATCCTACTACTTATGAAATTGAGGACCACGAAAGTGAACCTATTTTAGGTAAATTCTACGAAGAAGAACTGTCTCTCGTCGATAAAATTGATGACACTTATAGAGTTGAGAAAGTTCTAAAAACTCGCGGAAACATGGCTTTCGTTAAATGGCAACGTTATGACAATAAACACAACTCTTGAGTTAAGAAAATCTGATATAAAAAGTCTATAAATAAATGGAACATAATGAATTAATTGATTTAGTCTTGGAAAAAAAACCTATTCTAGATAACAACATAAATCAAGACTTTGAAGACTCAGTTATTGACAGCGAAGTTGACATCACGGATATGAGAGAAACCTCATTTATGAATCCTAATTTTGAAGACTTGGATAAAACTTTAAAGGACATTAGGAACCCAGAAAATCAAGCTTCTATAGTGCTTCAAAATTTCATAAGATTAACAAATCCTGATTTCAAATTAGGAAACACTAATAGAGAAATTAATCTTAGAAATAATATTGGATTAACATCAAAAAATCATATAACTTATAGACCTCTACTTGAAAAAAATGTAAGGGGAAAACCACAAATTGTGTTAAAAAGAATTAAAAATAACTTTACTTATAATAATTCAAAATCAAATTATATTGTAGAAGCGGTAAAACAGTTCAAACATGAGATAGATATGATAAATTATGAGAAAAAAACTAGTGATGCCACCTTTGTAGACACAACCGGTGATATGTCTTATATTGAAGGTCTAAGTCAGCAAGAAAACAGAGAAGTTCAAGGAGTATTAAAACCTAGTGAAAACACTACTGGTCGTCTTGGTGATGAAAGGGCTCTTCAAATACAAGCAAATCATCTTCAAGAAAAACTCAATGAAACTATAAATCAAAGAGACGCTACAGATAGACCTGAAGAATATATTGAACTTGAAGAGCGAGTTTTAGGTCTAAGAGAAGCCTTAAATAGAACAATTAGTGAAAGAAGTAATGAAGAAAGTAGGAATAATCAAATTTTGGATCTTGAGCATCTTGAGAAATTTAAAAAGTGGGCTAAGAAAAATCTAGTCTCTTTAAGTGGTGTTGCTATAGCAATAGGAGGAATAATAACTTCTATTATCATTGGAGGTAGAACTGTTATTCAAAAAGGAGCTCAAGCAACTAGTACTTTTGTTAAAACTTTATCTAAAATAGCAAAAGAACTTGGACCTATTGGAAGCACAATTTTAAACTTAGTAGGTGCGGCTCTAAAATGGGAAGCAAAAGGATTAAGTTTCTTAGCAAACAACCTATGGGCCTTAGCATTAGCGCTGACTTGGTTTGTTTACGACATGTACAAAAACAAAAAGAAAAAAGTTATTAAATAAATGAGTAATTTAGCACCTGGTTTTAGAAAACTTAATATGAGTGATATCAAAGGTATCCGTACGAGGAGTGTTATTACTTTTAATCTTAATAAAGCAAATCCTGGAGAAGAGATTTATGTTGACATTCCAAGGTTGAAATCTGACACTTGTTTGGTTCCTGACAGTTTGAATTTAAAATTCGATTTTAAGAATAAAAATACAAAGTCTTGGTTTTTAAATAATCTAGGAAAACTACTTGTGGAAAAATTAACCGTAAGTGTAGGAGGTGAAAATGTATATGATAACAATGGTCATAGTGAACTCGAAGTTTATAAAGACTTGTGGTTACCAGAGTATGTTAGAGTTGAACGTATGGAGTTTGGAATTGCTAATGAAAATACTAGAAATATAATTTCTGGTTCAGATGATGGAGCAAAGACTGGAAATACACAAAAAGTCTCTGATGCTTTAATGAATGATGTCCACGGAACAAACAAAAGGTTAAACTTGATAAAATCATTGGATATCACGAATTATATTCTCCTTACTCCATGAGTGAAAATTTTCAATTTAAGATTACTCTTCCTAACGCTTAAAATATCATGAAAGCACAATCAGGAGAAAGTGTAGAAGGTTATACCCTGGAGAATATTGAACTAGAATATGAAACTATTGCGAATGAAACTTTGGCTAGTCAAGCTTTGTCTGGATACGACATTGGAAGAAGTCTAAGTTTTGAACATGCTACTTTGATGAAAACAGTTGAATGGGATAAAGCAAGTACTCTGGTCAATGAAAGTATAAATATTCCTAGAGAAAGTATGTCTGCAATTGTGATGCTGTTTAGAAATAAAACTATAACTGATAGTGAAGAATACTTGTATCCTAATATAGAATCTGTTAAAGTGACTATTGAAGGAGTGGCAAATTGTGTTTACAGTCAAGGTATTAAATAAGAAAATATTTACCCTGAGGCTAAAAGACTATTCAATAAAGTCTTGAGTACTTCTGAAATGACAATTAGTAAATTCTTTAATGATAAGTTTGCCCTCGTAATTGATCTTAGAACTTTGGAGGGTCGGTCTGTATTTGGAGCTGGAAAAAGAATCCTGAATACCCAAAAGGGAGTTCTACTAGAAATTAAAAGGAAAGCAACGACTGCAAATGTACTTTGTAAAATACTTGTTATCAGCGATGGATTAGTTAATTTTAAAAACAAAGTCATTGAGAATGTCTACTACTAAAACTTAACATAATAACTTGTCTTGGTTTCTATACTTTTAAAAGTATAGGAACTTTTTCTACTAAATTTTAACACTCTAATGTATAACTCACTGGAGGTTTTAATGATATATCCAACCTTGCATAGGTAACATTATTCAACCAGACTAGAATATCATCTTTCCCCTTCGGGGGAATGGGACCTAAGTATTTTTTAAAGATTGCCTTTATATCATTACAATCTGGGTTAAAAAAATACGACAAGTCTGGAAATATTATCCCGAAAAAGTTTAGCTATGGATGTAAATTGTCGCATAATCACAATCGTACTAATTCCAAGATGTCTCCCCCCAAAACCTAATTTCACAAGTTCTGATGTTCTTTTTTTCACAAAGTTGCCAGAAGCACAATCATCTAAAATAATCAATGAGTTTGTTCCTTTAGCAAATCCTACAATATATTTTAGGTATTCTTCAACTTCATCATGCTCACAACAAATAACCATAAATTTTTCGTCTTTTTCATACTTCCAATGATGATATGTTCTATTATACTAATAGGTAGGACAAATTAAAAATATATAGTAAAAATGATTAAGGTATTCTTCCTCAATTAAATTAAGTAAATAAGATGTTTTACCACAATTAGTAAATCCAACAATCATCATATTAAACGGTTTTATAGATGAGTCTTTCATTTCAGGTAGTTTAAAATGTTTTGATTTAGTGGAGATGCCATCTATGGTTCCTAATTTTTCTTTAATTATGTTACTTGTAATTTTTTTGTTTTCGCTCATCTTATTTATTTAATAACTTTTTAGGCTGTGACGTCATCAGGTTTGTCTTACTTGTTTGGACTTGTTTAGACTTAGTTGATCTTGTTTGGTCTGGGGATTTCTCCTCATTCATTTTTTTATTTATAACATGTTTACCCACAATAAGACCTCCAGAAAGAACTCCTATGATAGGAATACACGGTGTTACATACTCTATGATTAATTTTACATCTTGACGAAATGGTTTAGATTCTATGAGTTCTTTTCCAAGCTCAGTGGAGTTGTCCACTAGTTCAAGATACTGCATTAGTTCAGAAAACTTTCCAACAGCCGCATCTGTTAACATTTCATTTGTCTCTAAAAGTTGTTCTCTTTTATAGTCTTTATGAATTCGTTCAAGTGTCTCCTCCTTTGCTCTTTTAATATAATTTTGAGTGTATTTAATTTCTTTCTTCTCAACAAGTTCTAAAAGTGTTTCTCTGACTGTTTTATCAGGAACTGTGCTCATTTATTAATTACTTTTTTCTGTAAAATTTTAAAATTATATATTCAAATTTCAAGTATCAGATAAACATAAACCAGACCTAGAAGAGCCTAAGACTAGCAAGTAATTTGATACTTGGCAACCGTTTGTTGACAAATTCCTGTGGGCTTTAGAAACTCACACCTGAGAAAAATAATTTTCAAATTATTTTTTTCAAGTTGCAAAACCATGAGCCTAGAGGATATTAAACTATGTAGACCACTTGTCTCGCGCGTCCTCGAGATATAAAAGTGAGTATGCTTAGACACATTCAACTACTTTGTTGCGCAAAGAGCAGTTTTTGGTTGACTGGTTTGCCTAAAAGCGGTCGCAAACAGGTTTTTGCGCCAGAACCCCTCTTTTCACACTAGTAGGTCTGATCAACCATTGGCACGACCTTCATAGCCAAGTCTCTTCACGTTTGATTGATGTTGCAACTGAAGTTACATTGCTACAACGTTCGTTAAGGACCTGAAATTGGACATTTAAACAACGTCGAGGGAATGTTGACGTTGGATGTTGCAGCAACGTGGGATTTTTGATGTCTGAAAAGTTAATCTTACAACGTTGAAATAACGCTAGATTTCAACTTTGCTGGCACGTCGACTTTTGAAGTTTGTTCAACCTATTGGAATTGTTCTTGAACTGTATCGGCAGCTCAGATGATGCAAAGGTGCAATACGCATACCAAATCGTCGTAGAAACAAAATGTGTGGCACTTTGAGTTGCGGCGTTATCCAACTTGCCACTTTAACACAACTTTATTATTATTAATAAAAATATTAACACAATTTATTATTATTATTAATATTATTATTTTTATTATTATTATTATTATTATTATTAATGGTGTTACGTTTTTGTGCACCAATAACAAGCAGCCAAGCTGTGATTGTTATGTTTTTTTTTTAATGTAAATTAGTATTAAAGGAAAGTTTGAAGCAGAATATTAAATGTCTTCATGTGCATCTATATGGCAGTGCTAGTCATGTTCAAATAGTGTAGTTGGAGTTGTTCGTATTTAATAACATACATGAATAATTCATATCCAATAATAAGTTGATATAGTATGTCTTGTAAAGAATTCAACTTAAAAAGACAAGTACATTACCTTTAAGGCAATATCCGCGTTTTCCCCGAAACGGTAAAACGCGGATGGGACCGAAAAAACATGTTTTGTGCAAAAACAGTTCTCTGCCCGTCGGTCCGCCCGTCTGTCCGTCTGTCCGTCCGCATCTTTCATCTGTCCGGAATTTTCATTCGTCTGTCCGTGTCCGCGTTCCACCCTAACCCGGCGAACCTTCCAGTCTGGCTCGGATATAGCGTTTATTATGATGTCCAGACAATGGTAAAGTTGCCAGTGTGTGAACATATTCACTCACTCTAAACTAAATACGTTATTTATGCAATTACCGCAAACATACTTTTGAAGTATAATTTTATAACATAATAACCTTGTAATACGAAGTATTATTGTTACTGCAAACCGCTGGCATCGTATCGAAGGCTGAAACGACTCCAGATATGGTATCACAATATCGCAGCCAGGAAGCGTTAGTGCAGTGTCCTATTCAAAATTTCGAGTCTCAAATACCAAGTGCGAAGCCTGGCAATCGGACTGCCAAATATTTAATATTTTTACTTTCCCTTGACTGGTAGATGTTCATCTACGTTTAAAAAAGTCTCAGGATAAGTAGACGGAAATGTTCTAGCGCTTCTACTTCTGCTGAAGTTGGACAGAGAGCTATTGGTGCAGCAACAAGAAATCGGTCAATCAGGCCTTGGCCCTGGTCCATTTTGGCAATCAACTTCTCAGCATTTGGCATTTGCGTACAACCAAGTATTGAAAAGGAGGTGTCAGTAGGAATCTCTCTTGTGTGTTCCGTGGAATATGAGAAGGAACTGCCTTCTCCAGAAAATAATTTCCATAGCAACATCGCATCACCACCAGCGTTTTCTTTGTCATTTTTCAAAAGTTTATTTAAAACATTGTAAACCTCTGGTGATACAAGAAACACAGCCTGTTTTGTTGCAAGATGTTTGACAAGGCCAGACAAAGTGGTCCTGTCGAGCACTAAATTGGACTGTTCGTCTTCAAACAAAAATGCAATTGGTTGCAGGCAGCCATGGTGTATCGCAGAAGATCTGCCAGTGCCTGGATAACCAATAAACATTGTAAATATATTCATTAACTGCTCGTGGGTTATTGTTTCAACACAACAGCCATTTTTTGCAGACAGAAATGTAGTAGTTGTCAGTAACTAAGGAATGATATAGCCAATACAACTGTTGAGAGAGGTAGCTTTTTGATGAAGAAATGATTCGACATCTTCAGGGAAAACTTTGTCAAACTTGAATGGAACGCTTGAGATTCTCTTGTGTAGTTGGGTCGATGTTGTTTCGTGTTCCCGTGCCATTTTCGTCATGGGATTTTTTGTTGCCATAGCTGAAAGTGTTCTGTCTTGCATGAAGCGCAGAGAATAATGATTAAGAAATAATAATTCGGCTCCAAATGCATATGCCAACGACACGTGATTGTGTTTATTTTTGATATGTTACATGACCTATCACTCTTCTCGGTTTACAACAGAAAACTCATCATCTGCGTTGTTTGATTAGTTTTTTGAATGCTTGACTGCTTTGAAAAGGTAGTCTTTGGAGATGTTAAACTTCCCACGCAAATGAAGAAATGATATGAAAAAAATACATAGCACGAGAAAATTCTTTCGGTATAGGCTTATACATATGGACAAATAATAATGTGAAAAGAAGGTGTTCAACAAGGTAAATAAGTTAAATGAGTTTTATACGATTGAAAAGTGATTAGTGAAGACCATTGAGCAAGTATGGATTAATATATACCATGTTACTAAATGTATACGGCTATTGATTTATCAATAGATTCTATACATTCTTTGAATGTTTGCATGGTGAGTAGCTATTCTTATATACAGTTTTGTGGAAACACCACGTAAATTTATTAATATATTAAAACTTAAGTTCTTTGAAAGTTTGCATGGTGGTTATCTATATTTTAATCTATAGCTTTGCGGAAACAAAACATAAATTTACGTGATGTTTCCACAAAACTATACAGTAAAATATATTAAAACTTATTAAATATTAATATATAATAATTAAATAATATTTAATATTTAGTGTAGAATAATAAAACTTATTATCTTTGCCTTTTCTGTCTGTATTTTGCCAAATTTTTTTTCGCCTGGCGTTTGAAGTTTTCCGTCGAACGCGAAGCTAAGCTCTCTAATGCAAAAGTTTCGCTTTGTAAGCCCGTGGCTTTGCACTGATGACATTCCAGGCTTACCCACCAAAAGGTTTGCATAAATAAATTTACGTAGTGTTTCCGCAAAACTGTATATAAGATTAGATTCAACACAGAATTGTGATACCGAATTCCCGTACCGTGAGACTGTTACTTTCTGCTGCCGTGTTGGTATACTTACTTTTGCCGAAGCTAAGGGCATTGTGCTTTACAGTTTTGAACGTTGAAAGTGAATGTGCGACGTTAATCGTTGTAGAATTGAATAAGGCAGTTCAGGTGTGTGTTAAAAGAAATGTAAAGAAAAATAGTAAAACACAAACTGAAGTCTCATTGTTGGCGGTAAAAAGCGCTGAAACACAATGTGGAAATGAAAGGAAAGAAAGCTACAACAGAGCTGAAAGAATTACGAGTTGACATATGATCGTTTAAAAGACGAGGTTCTCGGGAGTCAAGATGAAATTATACGCCGGTGTATGAACGAATGTGTTATTGCGCTCGAAAGATTGTGCGGCCATTGCCAGAATCCCATGAAATTGATCGAGTGTAATGATCGGTCAGACGGGTACAAATGGGAATGTCGGCGACAAGATTATGGTAAAAGGCACAAGGTGGAGATGTCTATTGGTCAAGGGAGCTGGTTTGAAAAGAGTAACATGACCCTTGAAAAATATTAAAGTATACATATTGGTGGTGTTGAGACGTAAAACAAGAGGAGATTTGTCACGGGCTAAACATTGCTTCTCACACTGCATTTGATTGGGACAGCTTTTGTCGTGAAACATGTGAGGTGACTCTTCTTGAACGAAAAGAGAAAATTGGGGGTCCTGGCAAAATTTTGCAGATTGATGAGAGCAAATTCGGCGAGAGGAAGTATCACCACAGCTATCGCGTGGAAGGACACTGGGTATTTGGCGGTATCGAAGAAGACTCTCGAAAACGCTTTATGGCAGGGGTTGATACACGAAATCAGGCAATGCTTTTACCATTAACTGTAAGGCACAATGAAAAAGGGACAGTCATAGTTTCAGATTGTTGGAAAACGTACATTCATTTGGAAAAGCATGGGTATGAGCATCGCCTTGCAATCTTGCTTGCTTCCTTTGCTATCACATAAGTGCCCAAGGCACCTATTGCATCCAAGTTCCTAACCCGTTCATGATTTTTCCACAGCCCATCGACAAGAAGAGGTTACGAGAGTTCTTCGGCATGGTAAACTTTTATCATCGATTCATTCCTCATTCTGCTGGCCAAATACATCCCTTGCAGAGGCTCTTACCTTATCCGGATTATCATTGGACTCCAGAGGGCGAAGAAGCCTTTCAATTTTGCAAACCTGCCAGAGTCAATGCAACATTATTGGTTCACCTGCAATACAATGTACCTTCCAGCATTACCCCTCATGCCTCTGACCTTGCTGAGGGCACTGTCCTTGAGGAATTTGTCAGTGATGAGTGGCACCCCATTATCTTCTTATCTTGTAAACTACAACTGACAGAAACCTGTTACAGCACGTTTGATCGATAACTACTGGCGGTTTACTTAGCCATGCCCCCTTTTTGTTGGGTTTTTGAAAGTAGCGTGTTCCATGTTTAAACCGATCATAAATCCTTGACTTTGGCAATCCCTAGTGGCACCGCTCAATGTTGTCTATTTCTAATCCGGCGGTTAGCCTTTATTTCTGTGTTTACGACCAATCTTTGACAAGTCTAAGGCAAGAATAATGCTTGAGGAAGGGACTCAATCGTGATCTTCAACAGTGAACAGGACCTGCACAGCTTACCCGCAATCTCAGGTGCATCGGCGTAATAAGGCATGATTCCAACAGTTGATATTCCCGAACACCGTTGCGCGGAAATTAATGCCGATATTGTTGGCATGATCATACTTACCATCTCGCAAAGCTCATCTTGCTCTTCTTTTTTTCCTTCACAACATTTGCTTTCCCAATAACCTTTGTCGACCGATAAAACTTTTACCTTGTGAATAAGTGTATCACCTTTGGGGTCCATGAATCCGTTGACCTCTCATAGTTCTTGTTTTTTAATACACATACTCTTGACGATTTTATCGAGTAAATTTTTTTTAGTTTGTGTTAGCTTGTTTCTTGGGTGATTGACGATTTCATGCATGATCTCGCGTTGTGCTGCGGCTGCTTCGACCATGTGATCGAATCTTTTATTGGTGATAGGTTGAAGCTGGATCATCTTCACGACTAGTAACCCTTAAACGTCCAATGGGGTCGTATACGACCCCAAGCCATGTGCCCTTGAATATTCCCCATTTTTTTTCGGGT
>JAOBYK010730886.1:4192-27894 GCA_025434845.1 Phenganax subtilis
AGTTCATGTTTAAAAGTGATGTTTCGCCCGCGCTGGCAAAGCGACTACATTGGAAAATGACTTTTAGATTTCACTACGAGTGCGCGATAAAAAGTTCTACGCTCGGCTGTTCAATATTACTTTTGAAATACAGCTGCTTTAAGCTTGTTTCCGTTCTGTTTTCGACATAACAGAGAGGTTCAGAATTTTTATTTGAAGCCACAGATCCTTTGTTTTAAGTTTATATAGTTTTACTCCTGTCAAGGATTCGAGCCACACTGAGATATAGTTCCTCACTACGAATTGAAACTGCAATCTTAGAGGTGAAAGGCAAACGCGCTAGCCATCATTCTGCGGAGGCACAGCGTGCTCTTCGGTGACTGCAGGGATGCACAAACTGACCAATAACTCAAAAAAGAGTTGAAGAAATGTTAAAGCAGCAGCTTTGGTCAATGATAAAGTTCAGCGAATTTAAGACATTTTAAAGTAAAAAATTGTTTTTAGCGTTTCCTTGTAGAAATTGAAACGGTTCAAACGCTAAATGACTGAACTTCGGAGAGAAAATAAATTTATTTTACAAAAACGATTTCACCATTTAAACTAATGAGCGTCAAGAATGAAGTTTGGTTAGTAAATGGTAACAAATAACTATCAATTCCTGTTAATCTATATTGACTAAATACTGTTCAGAAGCAACCTTACAGGGCATTGTCATTTAATTTGCTTCCCTGATAACTAATCTTATTTCAAATAAATAAGAATGTTGTTGTTTACAACATCGGTTGTCATGAGAACAGTTCATGGAAACGAGAATTGCTTCTAATATGTATACAGCCATCGTTGTCATCACACGCGCGTTCTATAAATAACAAAAGAATGTTGTTAATCCACTGATCTCTAAACCAAACACGTCAACACTTCGGTTGCTATCGCTACAGTTTACAAACTCGGATTATTGCGGTGTATTAATACAACGTTGAAGTTACATTATAAAAGTCTTATCCTGAATTTAGGAAATTGTAGCACTTATAGGGCAATTATGTGCTCGAGGGTTTTGTAGTTTTAAAAACTGTGTCCTTAGCAGCATGTTAGCATTATAACAACCATTTTTGTATGTTTTACTTAGTATTGGATGAAAATGGGTTCAAACTTAAGTTGAAACATCTCGTAAAATCACAGCTGATAGAAGGTGAAGTTTAGGCAACCAAAATGTCGAGTTTTTGCTCAAACCATATCTAACGAAGGATTGGTATTTTCAGTGTACAACCAAATAAAGTGAAGAACAAAATATTGATATAAATTAGTGCATGTATTTCTTTAGAATTTTCTTCTTAGATAATATACTTCACGATTTCAAACACCATATTTTTCCTGCTAAATCTTCGGTAAAACTCGTCTAGGCACGTGAGGAAACCCGAACCGTAAATCTTCAGCGTCGCATTATGAAACCTTTCGTACCTCTATCCAGAATTGAGTTTGAAGCATGGCAAGTCCGAAAACGGTTACAAGTTGTTCTCAACATTGAAAGGGCTGTAGTAATCAGGGGTTTTTAGACTGAGTTGGCAAATCTTGTGCATTTGTATTAATAATTTTGATGATTAGTATGACTTTCTATGGATGAATTTATGACTATAATACTGATGGATTTTATGAAGAAATACCAGTCATGCTCTTAGGGTTTCATAAATTCACATATCTTGATGATTGGTCACAAAAGTGAGATATGTATGTTAATGACTAACTACTGTAGTAAAGTCAGACAAAGAATCTGTTTTAATTTTGCAGACTGTTACATGACAATAATTGTGTAACTGCAGAAACAGTCAAGAATCGGTTATCAAATTTGGAATCATGCATATATGAGTGTACAATGTTATAACCAATGCCGCATTATGATAAGACTGAGGGTCTCCACGAAGAGGGACTGTGTACATGCCTGAGTTGTTACGTGCAGATTTGCATGATATTCATGAACCATGGATATTGTAAAGAAAAAAACATGCAGCGAAAACATCAACGAAAATCCAGTATCCATGGTCGGTTGCAGACGACCCGCTCTGCTTTCCTAATCCGACACTCCTACTTTCCTACTCCAACGCTTCTAGTACACGCATTGAGCTACGTGATGCGTGGTTTTGTTTATTGTTGTGCTGAAACCTGTAGGTTTTTTCCGCGTTGTAAGTCATGCATGTGGATAACTGTTCATTTAAGAAAATAAAATATCGTTTGAAACATAGCCCAGTAGTTGCTGGTTGGATCGTTGCACTTGTTAGCTAGAGTCCTTGGTTCATTAGCCGTTATATATTAATGAATTAAACGTTTATAATGGTGGGATCAATACCCGGAGAGAACTGAATAACATAACTTTCCTGAGCACGTCCCACAAGACTAAGTTGTTATACGAACAAAAGATCATCTTCAAAACATTATAAATGTATATAAAATTAAACCTACTTGGCAATCCAATGCAATCTTCCCAAAGTGTGTTTTTCAAATCGGGATCCTGGTGGTAGAGGCAGTCGTGACGTACTGGTTGGGGCTTTCCAATCATTTCCTCGTTTTCATACGGCGAGGATGTTTGAATTTGTCTCAATGTTAGTAAATCCTTCTGCTCTTCATAGTCTTTCAACAGCGTCGCCAGATGATCGATCCATTTCACCGCTAGACGTAGAATTTCTATCTTTGATATATCAATGTTCGAGAGAGGAAGAGTCTTTTTCAATGTAACGAATGCTTGATTAAGTCTCACGTTCCTTTTTCGTTCCCTGTCATTTGCTGCTCGCCGTTGTCGACTTACTCCTGTTAAAATTTTTCTTTTCTTCTGCTTACGTTTCTTGTCCTCCACTTTTTCGCCGCTTCTCTTCGAAATCTCTACACAGGGCGTTGTTTTACTGTACTCAGGGATGGCGACGAAGGGAATCTTCGAAAAAATTTCCAGGGCTATTTCTGGATCAAATCTTGTCTCTTTGATCATTGTTGCCATTTCAAACCTTGCTCGTGGTATCTTCATTTTGCACAGTTGTTTCATCAATCATTGAACTGTGAACCCACACTTCACAGTTTTATATAGCTGACGTTTGCATGCGCGTCAATCCGCTTTCATATTTTCGGCACCAGTTCAAGTAATCGACAATGATTTTAATTCCTCTTCATTTCATAATCTGTTGGCTTACAGTAGTAAGCTAGCGACTCACCATAGCAATATGATGCACATTTACAAACAAAACTGTGGACATTTAGCTGAAGCTAAGACCACCTCTAAGCGCTAGCAGTTATTTCAAAATATAATTATTTTTAGTTGTAGGAAAATTTTTGCATGATTCTTGCTTGCAGTAAGTTTGGAGCACGACCCTCTTCTGGCTAGGCTCGTCATAGTTGTTAAAACACTTTCTATTAACAGAGGCCGCGTAAAGAAGTGAGAATCATTTTAGTCGAAATTCAATCAATCTCAATGCGATTCACGTTAATGCAAAATTTCACAATGTTGTTAGAAGCCGAGTTGTGGGAGAAACGTGCGTCGCAAAAATAGCTTGTATATCAAAGGCAGATCGACGGCGAGGTTACAATTGGCGTTTTTCAACAACAATACCCGCTTTCGTACATGTTTTCACGTTCATAGTCGACTATAAAGTTTGCCCGACAAATGTTTGCAGAAGCAAAAAGTCTGTGACATTGGCAGTTTGACCTCGACTATTATTATTGTCCCATTGCTGTTATCCGCTGACATGTTGATAAATTTGTACGTAATCGGCTCAGACGACATAGCTTCGCTTCATTACAATCAATATAGAAGTTTATATAGGAGGAGCAATTTCCGTGCATCGTGTGTACGTGTTTGAACTCTATTTCCTGTTGTACACCAATCCATTTTTGAAAGATTTGTTCGAATTACTTCCGCTGTTTGCTCGATAAGTTTAGCGTTGTTTTTTAATAAGCTGACGATTGAAACATCATTTTAATCCCATTGTAATGATGGTGAAAAGTCTTAATTTAACTGAAAGCATCTGACTGCATTGTTGCAAGAAAGGGAACTCTGCTTCCTCTACAGCCCCTTTAGGTTCTTGCAAACCAACTACCTTTATAAAAAATCTGATCTTAGCCACTCGTTATCAGCCGATTATGTCACGACCTACTGCTGATGATTGACATGTACTAATTATTGAAACTCTCAACTTTTTTTGTATGTCTGTTGATGTTTGTTCGGCTTTTGTGTAAGCAAATTATTACAAGAAATGGTAAACGGGAAAACCAGTTCTGATCTGAATCTGTCTTAATTTGAAGCTTAGCAGCTGCAATTTTATTGCGACGCATAGCAACTGCAGTATTCAAATATTCATCGGTGGGAATATTTGCGTACAAGCTCAATTTATAAAATAAACTCAACCCTTTACAAATAATCAGCGGTGTACTGATACACACAGTGACGGATTACCCAAAAGGCTGAGTAGGCTGAAGCCTACAGGCCCGTGCTTTCGAGAGGCCCGCAATTTTTGGATATCGCTTATTTCGAAGGTGATACTCAGTTAAGGCCTCTAAAATTTGTGAAAATACTATACAATATGTATTATAATTGGCGTGACAGCACTAGACCTGATTTGAATTATACTTTTCGAGGCCCGAAGTGCATGGGAGAGGCCAAAATATCAATTGCATGGTAAGTATAGTTCGACGAATTTAAGGCCCGCGCATTTTGGTAAGCCTGCAGGCCCGGGGCCTGGTAACCCGCCACTGGATACACATTTGCAGAGGTACGCATTCCTTGGGAGTACTTTCTAGTTAGCAAATGTAAGATTTTCTGGCTAAGAATCACAAACAATAACGGCCATTGATTGTTTAATGTCGGTTTACAAAAGTATTTATTGGATTTCCTTCACAAATTTTTGATCGAATTCCATTTTTCTCACTTCCAAATAAGTTCTGTTTGCAGTAAATGGCATTGACCGCATTGTTTATATTGGGACGCATGACCTTAAGAATAGACTCCAATCATAAGTATGTCTGTTTCCGACCCGGATAATCCGTTGCAGTATAATCCACTGTTAAGCGCCATGTGTTGTAGTGAGCGTCACGATGTCTTAGCGCTAGTCGAACTATTTGATGGTTTTCCATGGCAATTAAACTTGCAAATACAAACAATTATCAATAGAAATATGGTAATGAAATACACCAAGGTCGGTCGAGATTTTCGGTCAAGATTTCTATATTAATGGCTATTTAAGAACTCGCTCGTTAAACTTAACATGCGATCGAGACATTTTGTAGCAATTATGAATTACATACTACTCTGATATAGAAGGAATTAGAACTATGAAGATCATGATAAGCACATTATACTATTGTAAAGTTTATGTTGATATGGAAATAGAACTTAGTGGATATAGTAATAATAGCAAGGCAATCGTTGGTTTTACTCGGAATAAATGTCCTTCGACTGCATTCTATGGTTGAGATACATTGTGTAGTACTTTTTTGATAGATGTTGTCACATGCAATGACGTTGCGCAATTTCATGAATTTGCCTTGATATGCTATTGCACGGGTCAAATTGCACCTCGTTTAGCTAGTATTCTCATTCCTTTTTGCAATGTGGGAAAGGCAGTGTAGGTGTTCCACCTTCCACAAAACAGGTGCACTCGTTTACTGACATGTCCATCGCAAAAAAATGTCCGCTGCGCTGGCTTTATTCATACGCTGCCACTACGGGAAGTTCTGTAGAATTTTGTCGACGTAAAATATGCAAATATTTGTGGTATTACAAATCTTTTACGTATCGATTACACTAATCATAATCTGGGTCACCTCCGATGTTGCTACCTTAGCCATGGCAATAACAAAAGCATATTCGAGAGTCTGGCATTGTTATTTCAGTGCGTTTAGAGGGGACGGTTGTTCGAGGTGCGTTTAGCTTAAAAGGTGAATAAGTTCAAAATAGAAGTCGCATTTGTGTATTCCTTGAGTAACGAATTTGGAAGTTTTTTTACTGAATACAATAATTGTACATTTACCAATTGTTTAATTACATAAAATTTGATTTGAAAGTTTTAGAAAATGCGTGGGAGTGTTTTTGAATTCTGACTTATCCACCGTTTAAGCTAAACGGTGTATGAACAACCGTCCCCAGATAAATAGCCGATATAAATAAACGGCCGGTTTAAGCCCGTTCTCCATTACGCGTATTTGTTCGCGCGAAGAAGAAATCTGGCAACGTGATTGGCTCGTTTTCGACGTTTTCGCGGCAACTTAGTTTGCCAGCGAATCACGTTGCTAGATTTGTTTTGCGCCCCAAAAATTCGCGTAGTTGAGAACGGTCATTGGTAATTCGTAGTGATTTCGTAATGGCAAGTCAAATCAGAACTTCGCGGACGTCAAAAACATGCTGAAAGGTTTTTTAACGACTTTTCGTTGGACAAAATGTGTTTGCACAATTTGCGTGAATGCTAAAAGCGAATACGACTACAAAATTTTTCTTGTCTCTGACAAACTTTTATTTCAAAATTAATATCTTCTCTTTCGTTGACCAGGTAATCTTTCTCGAGACATGCGACGAAAACAAGACAACAACGCAACAAGCTCGCATGTACTTGCTTTTTAGCCCTCGAAGTTACACTTACTCTCTGTTTTTTGCATTCATTTCATTGGCGTTCTAGTTTTGCTTCCGTAATCATATGTATGAGTATTTTGTATCCCCCTTAATCCGGATTAACCTCTTTTTTCGTAATCTAATAATAGTTCAAGTAATTCCGTGTTCTGTGTTTAGTGCGTTTCTAAGGTGTATTTGTATTGCTTAGAAACTTTGAAAAATATTAGAAAATATAGGCCAGGTATCTAGGATACTTGTGCAGTGGTTCGAAGGCTATTCATAGGTTTATGGAGAAATGCAGTCGCGGAATATCGCAAGAAAATATTTAAGTGCAACGGCATTGCTACGCAAGATTGAAATGATTGTAACCATCGCCAGATATGTTCGCACAGTGGTTGCGCAATAAAATGCATGTTCCATTACGATTAGCTCTTTTTTTCACTGATTTCAAGACTATATGGTTATGCACAAGATCTCCACTAATGATTGTGATCGTTACTAAAAAGAATTTTATAAAGTGCGATCTCGATGTTTAAATAAAGCTTGTCTTAACAATGAGTTTTACGCTGCTAATAGCAATGTGCTGTTGCAACTTCTCTCGCAAAGATTTTAATCCCAAGGCATGTTCCGTAATTGGATTGTATCATTGAGGCGATTGCAATCTTTTGCAATGCTTTTAAAAATTGATTATAACGGAAACTGATAAAATTGAAAACGTCTTGTAGAAAGTATACATTGCGTGTTCAAAAAGACTTAAAAATCGCTCATCCATATTAACTTTGGTGTCTTGTTTTGAATTTTCAACTGTTTTCGCATAAAAACAATCCGCAGTATTGCCAATCGCGGGCTCAACCTGTAGATAATTGAATTATCTGCAGGTTACGAGTTGCTATAATTAATAGTTGCCTATTAGCCAATCAAAACGCGTGTTTTTACTACAATGTATAGTAATAAAAAATTTGTTCCTGATAATGACTCAACAGCGTTGAAATGTTGAACATGAAAAACATTCGTATAAATTTTTTAACTTTCGGAGTCACCGACTTTCGCTGTATTTTATCAAAATATTCAGTAGGTCCTGCAATTTCCGAGTTACAAGATACTGAAGATCGGTTGCACCAGTGGGTTGCAGCCATGGATTAAACCATGCCACCCCCATGCAGGCTGCGAGAAGAATTAACATGAGCATTTATGCCATGCCATTGCCATATCCGAGGTCCCTTGCCTTTCAGTATATTTTTCACTACAAATTTTATTCCATTCCCACGGATCTTTGTGCAATCAGTGACTGGGGATTGAAGAAAGCCAAACTCCAGTCATCAACCTCTTGAATTTTTTCCATAACTGTGATAATCACATGCGCCGTTTGAAGGATGTAAACGACAGATCCAAAGTTCATTATAATTTTGCAATACCAAGCAATTGCACAATACACGGAATTAATATCCTGCGATTAATCTCGTGAACATTCTGCTAAATATTGATTATGAAGGTACTGAGGTCGATATATTGTCTAGTTTGTAATGCATGCCCTGTAGTAGTCATGATCGGTATACCGAAGCGCCGTATTTATTTATATCTTTGTGGTAACACAGTGGTAGTATTAACTACTGTGGTCTTTTACAATAATTTTACATCGCTTGCATAATGTAGCGACATGTGTAAAAATGTGGTTTTTATCATGGTTTTACCTACCGTAATTAATCGCAAAATGAGCTTTTCCATTAAGTATGAGTTGATGTAATGAGTCCATAGCATCCCTAATTCTGTGCCTAATTGGTGAGGAAGGACCCCCCCCCCCGTTGTTGGGTAGCACCTCCAAATAGAAATGGGGGGGTGCTCCTGACTATTTCCAAGCGTAAGAATGAACATTTTTCATAGTTATTGATGAGAAAATGCTTGATGAGTCACAGCAATATTCTATTAGGACCCAGTCTCCAGAATGCAAGCTTAGATCCTATGGCACTTGTGTGTATGGTCATGGCATCGCTACAGGGCCGCTTGCTGTATTTGATCTAAATGCATAAAAGAGGCCTAAAAGAGGTCTTCACATACATGCATTTCAAATTTATATTTGAGCCTGTTTGTACATTGGTCAGTACAGAGATATATTACAATCAGTTGTAAATGGGAAGGGGTGCAATTAGGTATACTTTATGTTTTTGTTCAGATTCAAATTGTGGAAGCTAGCAATGGCAAGCAAGTTGCTGTTTTGGAAAATGTGAGCACTGTAGTCAGAATAGACAGGCAATTGTAAAGATTAAGTGACTGCAATGCACCTCAGGATGCTGGTGTACATTGATTGCACCAGTTTTTAAAATGGATTAACCATCATGCGAAATGGCAATAATTATAATAATTATTGACCCATTTGCTGGCAAGAATTTGTTTTTACAAGTAAAATCATCTGGTGTCAGAAAGTGTGGAATGTTTAATTGGGGTGCAATTCTCACTCATTTGGCTATTACGCTATGTATACTATTTCTAGCTTGATGAGTCATCGTCAATGAAGGACATCAAAGATGAACTGCATAAAAAATGTAATTAATTTTGTCGAAGTGGCATTTTTTGTTGGTTCTTGAATGTGCTGTGATGGACAACTTTTTAAATTGATTTCATATCTCATATGACCATGTATTGGCTGTATGTTAGATGAGATGTATATAGTCTGCTAGGTTTCTAAAACGTTCGTTATCTAGCATGCATCTAGTAATTGAAGTTTTGCTTTTCGGTCCTGCCTATTCAGTAATTTTGCTAGTACAGTTGTCCAGATGGTGTTAGCCACTTATTACCTGAGGCCCATTTTTACGGGTGGATTACGTTGCAATTTCTCTTGCGTGGAAAGATGTGATAGAATGGATATCTGGCAATTGTACTTGATCCAACAATTTTGCCAATGCACTTGTCAGTCAACCTGTTTCATCACATACGCTAAAAAGAGAAAAGTCGCAGCCAAAATCGCCCTTGTCAACGGACCTGTGGAATGGAATACGACAAGGTGACTTCCATTGGTTTGCAATTTCATGATCCAGGTAATAGTGGACTTACCATCCAACTCGATAGAAGTAGGGACATTCTAGGGTGCGTTTTCACCACCTTATAGCCTTACGCGATAAATGGGATATTTCATTCGGGGCTCTAAATTCTGAAGGTTTGGTTTTAATGAACTTTCGTAATTCACTTTAATTCTTTGTAATTCATCGTATTTCTTCGGTTTTTGCTATTAATTTGTGTTTCGCTCCAACGTATCGGCTCCGTTGAAAGCGCAATTTTTTTGCACTGGCAATGCTCTCCGATGGTCCGAGAACATTGTCGAAAAAGTCTAGTTCTCACTAACAACTTCCTTAATGATTGTTCTCCTTCTGACGTATGCGATAAAGTAAATTCACAAACTAGCTATACTTGCTAACCTTGCGAGTCAGTTTGGCAAAAGCATGGTTATGTCTTATCAAATTTAAGCCCCTCAATCTCCTTTGTCAGGAGAAAATGATGACGATGATAATGCTGGTGTGAACTAAGCTGCACCGGTCTCCACAGTCGCAACTCATCGACAATTAATTATTCCCCGGCAAAAAAAGTGAAGGGACCACTTCAATGCAAGCTAGGCTTCAGACTATATTTCTTTTGAACAATCCCTATTATAGCTACAAAACTTCTACTTGTAATCTGCAGCTTTTACCTGAGTAGCATGTACATGAACTATGGCTACATTTTAATTTTACTAGGTCCAAAATACTATCCAAGTCGTCAATCATTGAGGCTAGAACCAAGTAAGTTCGCATATATGATTTTTATTGCAGCCAGACGAGGCAACCGTCGGCCAACCAAAATATGACATCCTGTCCACCCAGCTTTTGGATAAAAGCAAATGGTCAGGTCAACGCGAAATTAATGCATTTCAGTTTAATAATATAAGTTCTGTGACTTAGATTGTGTGGAAAACATACAAGCAAGTGAGAACATATCTGTTGTACTTGCTTTGTTTACATAAATACTTGGTTTTCTGGGGCCGGTTATTCTTACACCTTTTAGCTTAAACGGCCGATAAGTTCAAAATAGAGATCATGTTTATGTCTGCCTTGCACAACGAAATTGAAAGATTTTTAACTGAATACAATAATGATGTATTTGCCCATAGTTTTATTAAATAAGATTGGATTTTAAAAGCTTTGGAAGAGATGTGGGAGTGCTTTTGATTTCTGACTCATCCACCGTTTAAGCTAAACGGCGTACGAACTGGCACCTGAATCAGCCCACGGGCCGGTTGTTCCTACGCGGCTTAGCTTAGACGGTGGATAAGTCAGAATTCAAAAACACTCCTACACTTATTCTCAGCTTTAATTTAAAATCAAATCTTATTTTGTAAAACTATGGGCGAACACATAATTACTGTATTCAGTTAAAGTAACTTTCATTTTCGTTATTCAAGGAAGACATGTATAATCTATATTTTAAATTTATACGCCGGTTAACCTAACTGTGCATGGATAACTCAGAATTCAAAAACACTCCCACTCTTCTTTTAAGCTTTGAAAATTAAATCTTATTTAATAAAACTATGTGGGTAAACACTAGAGCTGCCCCCATCGGCTTATTATCGTAATCGATTAATCGTTACAAAAAAATCGATTAATCGTGTTTATAATTCAACGAAATAGGGCATCATTGACACATAAACGTTGGTTTGTGGCTTATGGCTTATGGCTTTTGGCTTATATATAGTTACTTTGCAGCGTCTAAGCTGAATTGTGTAACTATTTACAATGGTTTTCTAATGTATACATTATGTATATGAATGTATATTACCTTACACTGTCTATTTTTACAACAATCAATTTTTTACTTTCCTAATCTGTTTATCCTAGCCCACCCTGTGAACTTTCCCTGTAGGAGGAAACCGGAGTACTCGGGGAAAACCTACGACTTTCGGCCGAGTAGTTGACAAACTCTTTTCACTTGAGAAAGTGAAGTCCAAGCCGAGAAAGGTGTGCACATATCCTAGCGACTGCGCCACTGATTGTAATTAATATTTTTACTACATATTTCTGGGTTATACCAGTCAGTATAAACGTTTTGAATCGGCGTGAAAAATGAATGTCTATCACAAGTTGAACAATAGCAATTAGCGTCTGGCGGTTGTAAGTGCTTCCGGAGCAATATTCTCGGTACATTGCAATATTGACTGTAATGACCGAATGTTTATAGCGTATAGGTGTAGACTCAAGACTTGAGTCTACCGTCTACGCACGTAAGCTAGAATATTTGTAATCTGGACTGAAATTAATACGTTCCTACAACGTTCTGTGTGGTGATATATGTTATCCGATTATCCGATAACTCTTAGGCAAAATCGATGATAAAAACATAATCGATTAATCGATTTATCTGGAGCAGCTCTAGCAAATACATCATATTGTATTCAGTTAAAAACTTTTCAGTTTCGTTGTTTAAGAAACACATGGATACGATGTATATTTTGAACTTATACACCGTTTAAGCTAAACGGTGTTCGAACAACCGGCCCTTATAAGTCAATGCTAACATTAGCTACTGCGAAAAACTACATGATGTTGGTGAAACTCGCCGTCTGTTGATATTCTGTAAAAAGTCCTGTTATTATTCCTTATTTATCGACAACAAGACGTTTTCAATAGGAGGAAAGTCGATAGAAGACAAACTAAGATTATCAGACATTGATCTTTCTGACAACAATAAAATATATCTGAAGGATTTAGGTGAGGAGCCATTTTTACTGTTGGGTATACATACCAATTGCCTATATTAGGATAAACTAGATATCAATAGACCTGTCATTTTTTTTCCTATGCAAATTTAGTTATTTTTGTTACTTTGCAGGTCCTCAATTAGGCTGGTCAACTGTAAGTTACACAATCCAGTTTCCTGAGCCCACGATTTTTTTATCATAATTTGCGTTTCAATCGTGACCGAAAAACTCGTGGGCTTGGGGAACTAGATTTGAAGTCACAGTGCAGAATAAATTGTACTTTAGAACCATATGTAAAAACTTTACTTCGTCACTGAGGACCATTCTTCTCATGAAAGTGAAACCCAGCAAGTTTTCCTTAATACGCTGGCATTAAGTCGTCACAGAAATAATTCGTGCCCTTAAATTAGTAAGAACTTATTAGTAGTCCTTGTTGACTCAATAGGTAGAGCGGCAGCCCCTCTTACCTATGCCGAGCGCATTAAAACCCTCTCACATGAAGTGTGTTTGAGTAACAGTTCGGTATAAACTCGAAGAGGCGAGTTCAAATTCTGCGTAAGACCAAAAATTTTTGTCTTTGTTCTCCGCTGTAATAGCGACATGAGAACACAGAAGTGATCAAGTTTGTTTCGTCTCGTTATTCTAGGTCTTTCTCATGGAATATAGTGGCCCACTTTTTATATACCTCCTATTCGTTCCGAGACCTGCATTTATATATGGAGCCCAAGCTGCGCTAAAGCCCAGAGCTTCCGTTGTTTGGTCAGTATGAATAGAAAAGTTTCCTTTCAGCCTTCCAATCTATGGGTAAATTATATATCCTTAACTTTGTAGGATAGCTGCAGGTTGTTGGACATTCCATTTCGCTAAACGCATTCTCGAAACCTTGTTTGTGCATAGATTCTCGCATGGAACTATGCCCATTGCGAATCTATTCAAGGTAAGTTGTTGAATCAGCTTTTTAACTGACTGGTTACAGTGCTGGTCTATGGCCACTAGGTGAATGCCAGGGTGCTCCTGTGCGAACTTCTGCATCGTTCCACTTAGCACCAAATGTGTGCAGAAAGTTATCTCATTTTTTTCTTGTGATAGTTTATTCTGATATTACATTAGGTAGTGTTAAAGACTCTCTATGTTGTGCAGATATTGCATGTGTATTCATCCTGTTTGGTGTTTTCGATACATCAAAGAGCGGTTCTTTTTACTGACATTCATTTCTTTTTCTGCGTGAATTTCTATGTGTCTTGGATTATGAAGAATTGCAGTTTTTACTGGTAAAGTTTTCAGAACGTAGTCTAATTATGTAAATTTTGAGTTTTTATTTGTAGTGTAGCATTGTGCTTCCTCGCCGTACCTAGGAACACCTCAAAATTGTTTCTGCGAGAAGCTTAGCTTGCGAAGAAGTCGCTTTGTTGTTGTTTTTTTGTGGGAATAAATACTTGTCGGGAAAATTGGATGGCGAAAAATAGAAAAGGGGCGGGACACGAGAGAGAAATTAAACGCTTGCAACCTGTCTTACTTAACAGAAATAAGTTTCATCCATATTACAGGAACAAAACTAACCAATCAGAGACACCTTTATAAAAAGTATGCTATCAAATATAGTCTTCAGTGTGTATTGTGTAAGGCACGTCTATAATAAGTATAAGGGCCGGTTCAGGTTGTACGAACCCGTTTAGCTTAAACGGTGGAATAAGCCAGACTTTGAAAACGCTTTCCCATATCATGTAAATCTTCACAATTCAACATTATATGCTAAAGCAATGGTTAGGTACTTAATAATTAATTGTATTCGCTTAGTTTCGATGTGCGAACTAGGAATACGTAAGTATGATTCCTATTTTCAGCTTATCCGCCGTTTAAGGTAAACGGGCTTCGTACAACCTGCCCCTGACCCTTCAATTTGTCAATGCTATGACTGAGGTAAGTCCAACGAAAGTTTACTGGCGAAAAAGAAGAAAACCATAGTTATAGAAACTCATCTTGTTAACGCTGTTTGCAGGCGTTCCTCGATTTATGCAATCTTTCAAGGTTTTTCCCGCCTTTTTACTTCCCCACCCAGTTTCTCTGGCACGTAATTAAGGCCGGTTTACACTATCAAAGTTTCTGCAATCAAAGTAGGAATTTTCACAGGGAAATTGTACGTTCTGAAAAATTTGAAAGAAATATCGGAGTGAAGTAGTTCAGTGTTGAGCACAGTATTGGTTCCTTAAATATTTTTAGCAAATTCTTGAAAACTTAGGATATACCTATCCGAAATTTCCACTTTGATTACAGAAACTTTGATAGTGTAAACCGGGCCTTAGTCTCACAAAAAAGTAAAGCGACTACTTCGCAGGCTACGAATAGCCCAAATCTATAGAGGCATGAGAGGGCGGCGATGTAGATGACTTGGAAAAGTGGTGAAAGCCATGCTATTATTGTGGAAATCTCATCGCATACAATTGCTGCCAAAGACTTTTGTTAATGTTTAGTTATTCACCATACTTTGCAGGGGATTTGCCGCCTTTGTGAGTTATTATGTCAACCATCCGCTCTACACCCCTCCAGGTATAGCAAAAAATCAGCGAGAATAGAGTTGTAAGTGCACAAGAAATTGTATTACCTCTTTTCAAGTTTTTGCGCTCCGAAATCTTTTCTCCATTTACAATGGACAATTTGTATTATAGACTAAATTTTGAATTGGACAAAAAGCAGAGAATCTATATTACCGAAGCAAGAAAGAGCATCTTAAATTAAGTAAAACTGCATAGCTTGGTTGAAAAATGTTAAAATATGCCGAAAATATAACCCAAAAATATTGTATATTTTTGTATTAGGTACACGCGGAAATCGCTACCATGTTTGGCTCAAATGCGGCAGCAATTTTCGCACATACAAAAATATACAAAATTTACCAACTTCGCGGGACTATATATTTTCCACATTTTACAATACTATGCAACCACGCTTTGTAATTTACTTAAGTTAAGATGCTCTTTCCAGCTATGGTGAATGATTCGACTAAATCAAACTTTAATATATATAAGGCAAATTGTCCATTCGCTGTCACTTCACACCATATCACTATAGCCAGCTCATATCAAAGTGTTGTACCGGTAGTCATTGCACTGTCGATATCGTCTATTTGCTTTCAGCTTTTGGAAACTTGCAAGTTTACATTGGTTTGGCTGCCTTTTTGGTAAGTGTAATGTAAAACAGTAAATTTATTCGTGTAAGTTGTGCACACGAAGCTTATTCTAGTAATCGCTATTGACAAAAATTTACGCTTAAAGGTAAAGGTACCGTGTAGATACTGCGTTTTGATCATACTGTAACATAAGTAACTTAATCTGAGCATTTAGTTTTATAGACAAACTTCCCAGTGTTTAATGCAGCATACTTTAAATTGTTTATTTAGATCAGCGTGTATGGAAATTTTGTTTCTCACTGTGTTTTCAGAGATCTGCGACCAGCAGGTACGAATGGCCACGTTGTTCTTTTCTTGGTTCCTCTTCAAGACTGGTTTTAGTTCATATCTCTTTCAATTCTTGGCCGATTTCTGCTAAAATGTAATTAGTCTCATCGTATCTGTCATCACGTCTTTTCACTTGTTGTCGAAACCCACTTCTTTTTCGTGAGTTCTTGTTTGCAGACGCACATATACTGACAACAAACAATAACTGAATGAGGTTGAGTATGATATCGAGAATTATCAAGGCCAAGGTTTATGTTATCCACCTCAGTCTTCGGCTTCGGTGCATGGATAACACAAACTGAGGCCTTGATCATTCTCGATATCATGCGAAAACTGAATTTAATAATTGTTTTATTATATATTCAAAACGAAAAAGAAGGCAAAAACGTGGGTAAATATTTAGAAAACAAATGACTGCGTTGGGGCTTGGTAACCAGAGCGTGAGATAATAGTTTTTTCGGGCCGAACTTCGGTCCAAAAAAACTATTATCTCACGCTGATGTCGTCTGCAGCTGAGGTAACAAGAATATCGAGAATTATCTGATGCGTTTCGACAAATCAGGAACGAGAATAGACTTTGGATATATAATAACATACAATGGCTTGTTGCGTAGATTGTAGTATTTTATTTAAACAATGCACTCAGTTCTGGGTAGGATGAAAGTGTATGTGGTGTGCAAAAACGGTCTTTGGTCTGGCAAAAGGACCATGCATGTTAGGAACCATCTCAGTATAGTAGTTTATTTGTGAAGTCATTATTAATATTAAACGTACACCGTATACGAAGTTTTAATGATGAGGTTACTAATATTGGTTACTATTATAAGCAACGTTTCAAATAACAGTTTTCCATATCGTCTTGCTTCCTTTGAATTGAATAGGTTCCACAGTCCGAAGGATTCCTTATCCAACATCCAATCCGATGAGTTTCATGTTTAATTTTGTGTCTTGTCCAAACTACACTTACGAGGTATTTTACAGTAATGTGTTTGTATATATTTATGTTCAATCATTAATAGTTTCCATAACTCTTTTGCAATTTCTCTGTTCTGATTCTTTTGCTTTTAAAATAGATTATTCACTATAACTATAGTGCCTCGCTGTTATCAATCGCAATATTTTCTACTTTAGACGTTTACGTGGCTTTCCTTTACAGTGATGACTCAAACTTTGCCAGGTATTATAATAATTGTGCACAGTGTACACGATTTCTGGTTCAGTTCAGTAAATGTTTTTGCATTGTGTTAACTGAGTACATTTGGGCATGTTTTGTGAAGACCTTGTGTACTACTATGTAGGCTTTTCTTCTGTGTTCTACTACTATATAAGCTTTTCTTCTATTCAATGGTTATAAATCCGGTGAACATGAAGGTAGCACTTTAAAGCAAGTTTTTCAACTGTTCGGTTGTAGAAACATGAAAGATTTTTACAAATCTCTTCTCAATCAATAAATCTAAATTTGCAAACTTTTGTAATCTGATCGTGCATAGAAATGCCAGAATTTTGGACTTCGCGTATGTGTAGCCGCGTATACAAGGTGGGCAGTGGAACCTCTTGGTTTTACGTATAGCCAGAGACGCAACGGGATTGGCTATAGTTTGCACGTTTGCCTCATCGCACATAATCGATATGCTTTTCCATTTTCTTTCTATCCCATTTTTTTAATGAGCCAATTTACTATAATAATTGGGAATACTTTTCAAAAAGTCTGGTAATCAGCCCATGTTACTAATTGCGAAACTGAAGGAGTTAGAACGCTGTTAGGTATCGGGTCGGAGTCAAAGAAAGTTTAGGTGATTAGTAGCATGGGCATAGTATCAAAATTTTCATTCGTGCTAAGTGCTTGCTTTTTTGTAGCTGCAATATTCAACTTGACTGGTTTTCTCATCATGGCCAACTGGGCTCAAGGAAAACACAGAAATTATCGAAAAGAATTCAAAGATTATCCCAAGTCAAGGAAGTCCATCATACCGTTTCTCTGGTAAAGCTAAGTCACAGACTATGAATTCTTGTTGGGTCTATTTACTTTTATCTGGAAGAAAAGCGATCGTACATTGCAATTATATATGATTACACCTTAATTATAGTTTACTGAAATGTTTATGGCCTTTTTGGAGGTGATCTCCATTGCTATAAAGTTGTACATGATTATGATATCCGCTTTCACTAAAGTACGCGTGAGTTAAGTTACTTCTCGCAATAACACGCGTGATGTGCATTTTTGCATAACTCTTGCCGTAGTATGGTGTGGCTATTAAAGGCAGTGACATGGCAGTGACAAAAGAACATTGGTAATAAAACATGACATCATCTTATCGAGATATTTCGTTCAATAGCAGTTTGTTCTCTCTGCCATCTTGGATAAATTTTTATCTCATTTTTATGTCATTTTGACTTGGTGTTAGTAATGTCCTCTTTTTCTTTCATTTTGACGTCTAAAGCCGAGAAAGTTCCGTAGAACTACTTTTTAAATCGTAAAATGAAAACAAAAGCTTTTTAGAGCCAGTCAGTTTATTGTAAATGAAGATAGCTAGCTACTCATGTCATCATTTTGAGCTCATGAGATCTATTGATTGTCGAGCAAAATTTTCGCGTGACCTGCTTATGACGTCAATAGGACATAAAACGGAATATCGAAAATGGCGGACAGTTCACTGGTTTTATTTAAAACGAACAAAAATTTCGTGACCAAACTCGTTGAATGGTGTTGAAAGTTCTTCGAAACGTGATCATCATGATGTCAATTTTTATCACTAGCGTTCTTTATAGACCCGTTTATTATTGCGACCTTTGCTGTGATATTCCCTCCCTGGCGTATGTCATTGAGTGTGCAGTTTGACTGACGAGTACCATGACAAAATCTGTCAATTAATTATGTTTGCATCCTTCAACTCGAGTAAAGGCCTGTTCAAACGAATGCAACATGTTGGCCCAACATCATCCAACATTGTTGGATGCAACATGTTGGCGTCGTTTGAACACTATGTTGGATGACGTTGGGTAATGTTGGAAGATGTTCTCTTTTTCCATTTTTCATACTTCCTTACGTAATATGAGTTCATTTTAAAACAAGCGGTATTTTGTTTGCTTACATTTTAACGTATTTGGACGTTTTACTCACGTTCTGCACTTTCGTTTGCTGTCGTTTGAACAGGTTAACCCAACATTATCCAACATTCGTCCAACATTGTTGGGCCAACAATGTTGGACGATGTTGGCTTCGTTTGAACAGGCCTTAAGATTGCACCAAAATGGCTAGAGTGTAAACGGACCTCAAGTAACTGACTTCTTCGTTATCTACTTCACAGCTTCATGGAAGCGAGGCTAAGGGGCCTAGCTTAATACTCATTTCTACCTTGCTTGGCCTTAGCCTCGCTTCCATGTAGTCGTAACGTAGCAATCCTAGCGATCTAAGGATTCTTTTTGAAACACACAAAGGGAATCGTCGCAGCGAAGTGACGCCTAGTGAGTCCAGGCTAGACCTTCATATTGCCTTGCTTCATTTATAGACCGTATATTGTACTTGCTATACATGCGACACTGCAGCTGTGCTTGATTATGAGTGGCAGTCTATCCATTGATCATCGAAAACTATAAAATAATTATGAATATCACGAAGAAATTTTGCAATTCAAGCTATATAGGTCACGTGATTTAGTCCCAGTCCTCTTATTGGAGAGTCGAGCAGACCAAAAGTATTCAATGGCAACACCCTGACTCTTGATCGCGGGAAAAGCCTTGTTTGACATTCTATAAGTATAACAATATATATACGAACCAAACTTTACCCAGGATATCTTGAAAAAAAACGGGATATTATAAGGTATGTTGACACTTGTTATGCAAATTTGAATGTATTTCCTTGTTTTTGTGCTGGTGGGGTATACTACGAGACGCAACATTATCGAAGTTGAAAGATTCTTTTCGTAATTTTCTTTGTTTATTCTCTGCGATAATTACAGCCTAATATATTGCAGAAAATATATAGCGTGTATGCTAACACGAGGTAAGACTATAGAAGAATTGCTAAGCTAAAGTAGCATATATCTGAAATGTTTATCTAGCTCGCTCAGCTGCCTCGGAATATATTGCTTTTGTGTTGAGGCATGAAACTCGTTAAAAATATGCTAACTGTATTCCATGCGTTATGCTTTATATGTAGATAATTCACATTTGCTTGATATATCATAGTTGTGTGTGATATGATTAACTTCGCTAAAAATTTAGAGAATTGCACGTCAACTAAATTTTCATATAGCCATCAATCATTTTGTGAATACTCCTCTCAGCCATAGTCTTTTATTCATTTACGTATAACCACGTGTTGTCCAAGCTTTGTAACTTCAAACGTTTCCGTTTAAGCATGAAATCAAAATTGAAAACCTTGTACTGTAGGATGGCTTCCGTATATTGAAACTTGAAATAGGTTCCACGGTTCCTTCAATATGTTAATATTAATGGCAAATATACTTCTGTACCTAAGATAACATATTTTCAAGTCATAGTTCTATGGCAATAAATGGACACGTTTCATCAGTTTTGATTTCATGAATTAGTTGTGACTGCCGTGTAGCTGAAGAGTAATGTTATGTATGATGTTTGATCGGTAGACAGTTTCGTCTTCAAAATGGAAACTTGTTTCTATCGTGCATTCAAGCAAGAGTGTCTGGCAGTTTCGCTTTTATGCATAGGAAGCCCAATAAAGTCAGTAAATAGATGAAAATGACAATAAAAGATTTAATTTGTTAGAAATTCAATAAAAAATTTTATGTGTTGCCGTGAACATGCTGTAGGCGAAGTTCAGTCTTGCACCATATTGACAATGGCGTTACGTCATTGTCAATATAGTGCAATTTTTATTGAATTTTAACCAGTTGAATCTTTTATTGTCATTTTCACCTATTTACTGACTTTATTGAGCTTCCTATGTTTTTATGTTGCAAATTATCAATTTTTAATTTTGACACCTCCTTTTACTTATACCATTTAATAATGCAGTATTATTGAGAATTCACAACAAAAGTTGTTTATGCTGCAGATTTTAGTTGGGTTTTTTTCGACGTAAGTAAACCAATTTTGCAAGGTTGATTGTTTTGAAATGCGGTATATTAAAAGTGAAAAAATGTGAGTGTCCAGCTGGTGTCCTAAGCTTTCATTTTGCTGAATAGCGACGGCATATGCCGTCAAGTTTGAGTTCAAAGATCACTGGAGATTATTATATATGTTTCTATAAATTATTCAACATATTGCAATTGTCGACAAAGACTTTTTTGTCCTTCAACCTATGATCCAAGATAGTGACGATGCTAACATCGGGGCACATTTCCTTGTTTCGCACACGAATCAATTTTTTGTTGAGATCCTTATCTTGCCTAAATTCTCAGGACCTTTGTATAAAGAAAACGAAATGGGATGTTTTCATCTTGCATTTATATGAAGTTTACGCCTGGGACAACAGCCCCGAGGATTTCCCAAAAAACTTGAATGATTCCGCCACACGATGATTTGGCAACAGGACGGCAGAAGACGACGGCAACGTCTACGACCGCGTAAATTTGGAGCGATTAGTTGTTGACGTTTTCGAAACAACGGCAATTCACGTTGTCGGGAAAACGGCAACGTATGCACAACGTGCGCTCTTATATTATTAATGTTAATTGTGAATAATCATGCAAAATTAATTCATAAATACGTTGCCGCCGTCTTCTGCCGTCGCGTTCCCAACCTCTCTATTAAAAAGAACTCAACGTCAGCAGAAGTTTGTCCTGACTTAGTAGGACCAATCATTTTACATGTCAAAAATTGTTCCGTTTGAGGTGGGATCCCGTTTCATGAAGCGAGATCTCGCCTAGACGCAACAGGACGAAAAATGTTCCTCTTCTACATAAATGCAACCTGATAAATAAAAAACACATTGTACTTGCCGAGGTCTCCATCATCGTTCCTTCCCGGACAACGCTCCGTCTCAACTAGTCAGAACTGGAATTGGTAATTCTATGCCCACGAAGTAGCTAAATTACAACTTACAGTTCTAACTCCGCCCTGCCTCCGTTCCCCTCTGGGTCGTTTCCAAAAGAAGTAAACTTTTTTTTGTTTTTACGTAGTTCGCGATGTCGTTTATGGATATATTGTACTGGCGAGAACCAATGAAGACGGGCGCTATCTTCGTTAGCTGCCTTTTGTTGTTGTACAGTTTTCATCATTTCAGCGTGATCACAGTCATCACTTATCTGCTCAAAATATCATTATTACCAACGCTGCTGTTTCGTCTTGTGATCGGTCTGAAAGCAGCTCTGACGAAGACTGAATTTGAACATCCATTTCAGTAAGGCAAACACAACATCATTGTAACCCAAATAAGTAGGTGTAGCTTTTTTCTGTCTCAATGCTTTTCGTTTTAAAGATACTGAGAGCCCAGGTTGTCCATTCCCTGTTAAAAAACTACCTTGGAGGAACGGCTTTGTAAACTGTTTTTGTTCGTAAACACTAGTCAGCAGTGTTTGAAGAAGAGATAAGAAGAGATTTCTTTATCAGACATTACATTATGACATTACATTTGTGTTATTTTTTTGTATAGAGAAGCCCTAGATATAGATATTGATGCTTTGGTGGGAACGGTAAGTGCGGCAGTTATATTGTAAGCATGTAGGCAATAAATAATTTTTCTAAACTGAAATGAAATTCAGTAACTCATGACGACGTGATGGGTGACATTGTTCAACCATTCAATGTGCACGCCATACGTGATCATGAATTTCTTTTTTAAAACGAGCTAGGTTTATTTGTAGCTGTGTGAATATTACATCCGTTAATGATTTGGCTCATACTGTGCCTTAAATTATTGTATTATCTCGAACAATTTGACGAATACAGTATAAATTAAAGTTTACCTACTTGAATAGAACATATTTAAATCCGGAATAAATTTGTTGATTTGTTATAATATCGTTTGCACAATTGACCTAATTATCTATATTTAGAGTGATAAAAAAGTTCTGCCAGAGTTTGTAAAAACCATATTACGGGAGTGTCGTCGAATTCTGTTGGTTGAAGATGTTGTTGACACCGTAAAGGTAGAATCTGTTTTGTTGGCATCCAATAATGTCGAACATTACAATCGAAAGAAAATAGCCCACAGCACAGTGTGTCTCAAAAAAATGCCGAACCTATTTTATGTACATATGTCAAATCAGTTGATACATCGCAAATAGGTTGATTACTGACAGTCCTGCGTCTTCCACGGGTACAAAAATGTTTATCTGTGATTACGAATTACAGTCAGATGCTCAGAACGAGGAAGACAAGGAAAACGATTCCAGCAAGACCACTACAGCATTTGCTGACCTAGTTTTCCAAGACAGTATCGCTACATTCAAGTTAGAGCAAACATTAATATCGAACTAATTTTAAATTCATTCACGAATTTTTTTCCATTTTATTTTGAGATACACTGTTTACCAGCAGATAGACCAAAACTGGATTTATCTTTTTTACTATCTTCTTGTTTTACTAAAAAGGTTCTGGCCATAGTACATGTTGTGTCTTATCTTGGTGACTGGTTTAGTGGAATTACTTTGTTATTCCTCGGTAAAGCATTGAAATACATTTATAAAAATACGGATATTTTATTAAACAGGGGTTGGTTGTAGGGAACTTTTTAAAGCTTAAACATGTGGATAAGCTCAGAATAGAAATCATATTTTCAAATTCCTCGTATACAATCACCAAACTCACCAAACTGAAAGTTTTTCAACTGCTTAAATGTATCTACAACCTGTTTTCCACTGGGCGGAATTTTTCGTGCCGATTATAAATCTATCTAACTGATTCGCTAGCAATATATTTCACCGCGAAGCGGACCAGTCACGTTGTTAGATTTATTTTCGGCACGGAAAATTCCGCCTATAGTGGAAACCGGCTTAACAATGAGTTTGTGCATAGGATTGGATTTGAAAGATTTACCA
>JAOBYK010731997.1:0-27886 GCA_025434845.1 Phenganax subtilis
GCATAGGAACGATATTTAGATAGACTCCGTGTTTTCTACCGAGCCCCCTGGCATGGTAGATAACGCGGAGTCCTGTTAAAATCGCTTATCAATTTAAATCGCGACACTCCGTAATCCGTACTCCGTAATCCGTACTCCGACTCCGTACTCCGACTCCGTACTCCGTACTCCGTCTTTTCTACCATGCCTTTCAAAATCAACAAACTGTTTGCTTAACCCGAGTCATATTGCACGCAAGTACACTAAAACACACGCTTTGAATTGACATGCATAGCTCTTTGCATTAAGCTTGTTCCTTCCATGGGTAGTACTCTCTGATACCCCCTATACACAGTATAACAACCGTTTTTGCTATGTGTTCAGCTACATACAAGCATGATGCCGAATAGATCAGTAAACGGTCAGAGGCCAGTTGTTCGTACGCCGTTCAACTTAAACGGTGGATAAGTCAGAATTCGAAAACACTCCCACACATTTGCTAAAACTTTCAAATCAAATCTTATGTAATTGAACCATAGGTAAATACATAATAATAGTGTTCAGTTAAAAAACGTTCAATTCCATTGTTCAAGGAAATCATAAATATGATTTCTATGTTGAACTTGTCCACCGTTTTAGCTAAACGCGCTTCGAACAAAAGGGCCCCAGGATTATTATCACTGACATATATACATCTGGACTGCTGGCTCCAAAATGGCCGAAACTATGAGAGTGTTTACTTAAGAAATCGGCTGCTGACCAGTATTGCTGACTTTATTTGAAGAGTCAGCGATGTCACAATACTCTCATATTCGTCAGCCTTCGTGACTTTCAATCGACCACGGATGCTTCAAGTGAAAAAGCATAGGAGCAAACAGTCCAGATGTGTATGTCATTGATTGTTATTAAGAAACAAAGAGGCTAGTCCCTGCTGCAGTCATTAGAGACGGTGCCTGGGCAATTGCATGGTGCTACGTGAAGCTGCTTTTTTTAAATCAAAATTAAGAAATATATTTTATTTACCGGCTAGGAGGTTCGTACAGGTAAAATATTTTCCCGAGGTCTCAGAAGCAGCCCGAGGGGAACTAGTTTCTCTAGTATGGATCGACCAAAACGGTAAATAACGTATTTATTGTTTTTCATGCAAATTCAAATAATTGCTTTCAAATTGCTCATTGTTACATGGATTTTCGTTCTAATTTTCTTAAAAAACCCATTTACTTGTGCCGGAGCCGTCCTCTTCCGGGTACTAAAACTTGCTTTGGCTGTGTTCGTCTACGTCGGAGTCCATTTTACATAATCTATCCCTTTTATTGTCACTTTTTGGTAAGTTTATTGGTTTCAAACATTGTCTTGACTCCCATGTTTTTTTTTGCCGCAAAAACCGGGGAGGTCCGTGCTGGTGTGATACGGACCTTCGTAAGTAGCCAATCAAAACGCTTCATTTTGGACACGGACCTGGAGTTAAGGACTTATAAAAATAAAATGAATTTCTATCTACAGAATTTAAACTTCAGCTATGCTACTGATTGAAGGATTGTACACATAAAGTTTGGAGACTTGGCTAGTCACAGATTTCGCCGCTGAGGAAAGGTGCCCCAGAAAGATAGGCGAAGAGTTAATCTTTGTATGTATTCAATGTATAAATGTACTTCAATATCTTTCAGTTCCTGCTTATACAAAGCAACTTCCGTCTGCCGAAGTCATAATAATTGGCGATACATAGTTTGGGGATATATCCTAATTTTTTCATATCCGTAAGTTATTCATGCTCATAAAAACTGCATTATGAAGAAACAACTATTGGAGTCGAAGATATAGTTTACAAGACTAGCTGGCATATCCATTTGGTCGCGCGGCCATGCAAACTAGTTCTTGAAGCATGAATGAATGGATTGCTCATGCAATTAATATGTACGTCCTAAGATTTTATGTATTTGTTGCTTCATAACTTGTCACTGGAACTTTCAGGTTTGCCAAATTTTAGTTTAAGATTACATTTTAGGCTGAAATGCATGGAAAAAATAGCCTTGCCAAATTTGCAAATTTTAAAAAATTCTCGTATTATGAAACCGAAATTAATACTTTTTGAGGAAAAGGGTATCTGTTATTTCCAGTCTGGATCAGAACGTAGTTTATTACGAAATGCATGGGTCCATTTTGGTATAGCACTGTATATTTCCTGAAGTATGCCATTGTGCATCCGAACTTAGCACTTTAAGCCTCTTTTCTACTAGGCGGAATTTTTCCGTACGGAAAATAAATCTAGCAACGTGATTGGTTTGCTTCGAGGGAGAAATATATTGCTAGCCAATCAGTTTGGTAGATTTATTTGCACGGAAAATTCTGCCTAGTTTCCAGCTGTCGTGATATTTTTGTCTACACTAAAACTGTCTATTATGCAACAGGTCTATTCATTTTACGAAAGGCATGTATTGCCTCTTTTTATCATCATTTTACCAGATTGTTAGAACAGGGGCGATTTTGTCAAAAGAATTCCCCTTTTTAAAGTAAATGTTTTATTATTGTCTTTCTTCGCCTGTCGTTTGACATATAGCTACAACGGGGGCCTTAATTTAAGCTCACTGTTTTGTGGCATTTGGCTTTTTCCAACAGTGTCATGGCTGCACAGACAGTCTGATGCTGTGTTTTTCATTATGTTACATGGATTATAAATGTTTTTGGCCACTTTGAGCTTCATATGTGCCTAAAAATACATATTCATGGTTTTACATTCTGCTGAGCCAGGAAGTTCTGAACTGAGAAATGTCGTTTCAAGTACGCCTTACCCAACAATCTTGTCTATATGTCTACGACGCGCACTTTCATTAGCTATATCATATTTCACCATATGGCTTGCTAACTAGTTACAATGCCGTAATTATTCTAATAAACGCCGCGGCGTTTATTAAATTTTTGACGTTTCAGGTGCGGCGTTTATTTGAGGGCGGTGTTTAATGATGTTTTTGCTTCTCCCTGCGGCGTTTATTCGAGGGCGGCGTTAATTTGAGGGGGTTTATTCGAATAAATACGGTATACGTAAAGTTTACATTCCTATCCGCCAACGAGTGTAAGATTGACCATATTTGGAAAACCTCGACGGCGATGTCTTTTAAAAAACATTCGAAAAAAGAAATGATTATTCTGCTCCAAGAGTATTGTGTAATCAAATCTAAAGCTCTACCCCATTATTAGTAAGCTTGGTAAGCTGTACAATAAATTGATTTTTTTTCTTTGAACACTTTTAATTTTATGCAATCTACACAGTCTGACTTTCCTTAGGAAATTTGAAACCGAAGGTTACTTCATAAAGTGCAAGAAAAAGTATGGTGTTTACACATGAACAACGTGTTTTTAACCCTGTACTTATAATACGGTGCACAATCCCGTGCACTTTAGTATTTTACTCCAGCTAACACCGGACGATTTCGCTTGTCAATGGCAATGCATGGAGAAACTTTTTCTGGACTATAACTGTCATTATAAGATATAGATGAAAATCTATATTTTGTACTGTAAATTGTTGTCATAATGGGATAGATCTGGCTTTAGATCCGGCGTTACCAAAAAAGTGTCTAAAGGCTAGTTTCCACTCAGGATAATTCTCCTCAGGATTGGAACGGACAGGAAAATTTCATCTGCGTTAAAGTTATTAGTTCAGGTTGAGAGACCCTGAGACAAAGAAAACTTTCCTATCAGTTCCGATCCTGAGGAGAATTTTCCTGAGTGGAAACTAGCCTTAACAGGGAAATCCTTACCAGGATTCCCCACATCGACCTAAGCATAAAAATACACAGTGTGATTACAGTATAGACCACTCCTATCTTAAAATCAGGTCAAATATAATTTTATCGTTGGGTTTCCGCTTTGAAAATTGAAACCTATACAATTACCACTTTTACAAATCTGCTATACCAGAACAAAGCTAGCAAGGCTTATGGTTTAAAATTCATTGGCGTGACCAATCATTAGAAAGACTACACATTAAATTTTACGTTATTTCAACAATTAACAGTATATATATTCTCCAAGAAAGTCTGTATGTATAACGAACTTCATGCATACATGGAGTGATTAGAGAACAAGCTATCTCTCGGTCATCTCTAAATCGAGTAGGCAACGTACATAGTTAGCTTTTGAAATCGAAACCGTCCTCAAAAGTCCTCAGCGCCATAGATAATAGCGATAGCTAAACAATGTGACGAACACATCAAGCCACACGCATGTAATCACGCCTATACATGTCATGACTTCTTATGTTAGATAAAATAGGTTTTTTTCTTCATTTTAGACCAAACGTAATTAGAATTACAAATTTCCTACTTAATTACTTCAAAGACAGCACGTTGCAACAGGAGGTGCATAACAGCAGTTTGCTAAACTCGCCACCGGAATTTTGTTAAAAAAAAACAACAAGATATATCTCGCATGGAGGCTTGAGATTCGATTGGGCGGTAAGCGTGCATCTGATAGGCAGAGTAAAAATAGGATCCTTGCGCCAAAACCCGCCAGTGTTTTGGTGTGATGGCTAGGTTAATGAAGACATCAGTTACCCTTTGACTGTTAAACAGCAACAACTTTCAGCTATGGGTTTTGGTATCGTCCTATTTCAAATACTACTCGGAATAAATCACATTTTTGGTAAGTCAAAGTTTAAGAATACTAATGGCGCAATTTTGAAACACTCGTTAGGCAGATTATATCATTTAGTTTTAGAGTGAATACCGGGGAAACTATACAAACAGCTATCTAAATTGAGCATTTTAATTTACTACATAATTTTAGTGATTCTTTGACTATATTTTGTTCTGATCTTTGCTAATAATATTTGAAATGGTTGAAAAGTGCGATATTTATCAACGAACAGTTTTTTGTACATATGTGCGAAAAGGTAAAAGCCAGCAACTGTAAACGTGTAGAGACCGTTCGGCGCTCTCAATGTACTGCTTACAAGAATTTAGTACGTTAATTTGTTGATTAGTTTCTTTAACACTAATATTCAAAGTTTTTCATTATACCGAACCACGCAGTGCATGAGCAATTGATAGTTATCATCGACAAAAAGCGAGCTATTATTACATATTGTTACGAAACCTGAACTTTTGCACTGTTTTCATTTGTGGCCTTATAAGTCAAGCCTTTGTAAAGTAACTTTGTCCGCCATTGAAAAAATAGTAATTAATTTCAAAACAGGTTTTCTAACAGAAATAAAGTTGTCTTTATGAAACCGAAACTAAAAGGTAGATACTTATCTGAGATGGATTGTACGGAAAATCTAGGCAATATATCCAGGGTCTAAGCAATACATGCATGTTTACCTAGTTGGAATAATTCCCAATACAGTGTAACTTCAAGATGAAATTGTCTATCGCGCGTAATGCGTACCTAGGTCTACAAATTTTAGTCAGAGATAATCCGTTTCGGTCTGCACATGGCGAGCCAAACTAATCTTACTAACCTGGGAGCGAATTGTCAATAGAAACCCATATTTCGTACAATATACTTGTTATCTCACAAAATCCACTATATTTTGTCCCCAAATTTACAATGGAAGTGTATTTCTCACCGCAAAATTACAGATTTACAAACTATCAACTAATTTCATTAAGAACAAAAGAGAAGTGATTAAACACAGCAAAATGGTTTCTATTCTGTTGCTCGTTCCAGGCCTTTTGCTGATAATCACATCACCTTGTTTCTACGCACTTTCTTGCTGGCTCTTGAAGAGTCCTTCCGTACCATTTAATATTAATGTATTCAACGTTCTTGAGCTCATCATAGTTGGCTGAATCGCTGTAGCAAAACCCTGCCTTACTCTACGTTGGTTTGTTAAATATCTTATTTGTTTACAATAACTGTTAAGGCTAGTTGGCGAAGTTAATATATCAAATTAAAATCTAGCCTTTTTTCAAACTTATTTGAAAAGATTTATAGAGTAAAACTACTCACTAGTATGTAAAATATACTCTGCTTTAAAGGATTACTCAAATTTAATTTACAAATAAGTTAAATAAATAACTCCATGAATACAACTATACATAAAATTCAAGATCTGTTCGACCACAGAAAATGGTTTCAAAGCCCTGTTCACACAGACCGGCTGCGGAAAGTCACAGCGCTGAATCTGCCGCTGTGTTTAGTCTTAAAACGCCTTAGATTCACAGTTTTTTTGTTCAAACCTGTTTTATCGTCAGTTATCGACTTAAAGCTTATCTAATTGAAATGGTTGCATGACGTTGTGACCAGTGTGAACAGGAACTAACCGGTAATGCCCACTAGCAATAGAATTTTATCTGTATTTATGACACAAACTTTATTTGGAACGAAAGTGTAAAACCGTAAAACAAGTCCTTTTATGCCTTTTAATTTTTTTGTTTGAGACTTTTCTGTAGCTACTTCTGCACGACTATTTATTTTGGTTGTTATATCATATATACTGTTTCTATTAGAATAGACTGAGAGCCACAAACTATATCAGTGCAAACTAGAGTGTGTATTTCGCATTAACTATAAAGTATTATTGTTATTGCTATTGTTATCAATTTAGTCAATATACGTGGGAAGGAATAGACGTGGTGCTACCGCATGGGTAAATTTTTTTTTAAACTTTCTTTGGCTCCATCATAAGATAAGGTTTAATGAGTTTATAAGACGACAGGTAATTGCTTGAAATTATTCAAATCGTATAGATGCGAACATTAAAATACCTGACCGATGACCGTGATTCTAGTGAAGTTCAGAATTGACTTTCACTGTAGTTCTGATATCACTACTTTTCGCTGGTTAAGCTTGTATTTGAATTCTATTGGTTAATCAAGAAGGCGAGACGCATCTCATTGATTATTTGTAGGTGGTCTTAGTGATCTTTGAACTTCACATGCAATTAGCACTTTCCCATAAAGTTCAACGCTTGCTTGTTAAATATATATAAGTACTGCGTTTTAGTGAAATAGATACAGTTTTAATCCATCCAATGCTTGCTGGTGACGAATCATGTCTCCACTTTTTCACCGTGAGTGCCCTTTTGAATGCGCCATTTTGAAATCGGCCAGGAGCGGGAATTTTAAGTGTTTTCTGGCAAGTTTCACACAATCATGTAAAATATGTAACTAACAAAAACTTTCATTTGAAAAAGAAGAGTGCAAAACACTTGTTCAGCATTAGGCTGTACTAACAGCTGCAAAGAAAGGGCAAAAAACTGAAGCAGAAAGTCGAGAAAATTGTAAATCATTTTACATATAAATGTTTACAAAAGTTTAATTTTTTTGTCCAACATTGTATACTGTTGTTTTCAGGTTGACTTAAAACTAAACTAGTAAAGTGAAAACAACTCAAGCCAAACGTCCAAAATAATAACAAAACACAGAAATACTATAAAGCCACAAAAAGAAAAGTATATTTATCTTTTACTCACCACAACTCCATAAATAATTTTGCCCGATTTATACAATACACACAAACTCGACAACCATTTCACTAACAAATCCTTTGCTAAAGCTTTAAATCTCCCATGTTGCCCACCGAAATAAACGTAACTTTCGTCAAGCGATGTTCAATTTAGGAAATACAAACAAAACATGTTGAAACAAAACTGGAAAGCCTCGCGCTCCTCGTACCAAAGTCCCGAAACCGCGCGAAATTCTCGATTGCAAGAGTCTGGATCGAGTAAAAATGCCCTTTTGATTCAGCCATTTTGTGGAGACAAAGCTTTTATAGAAGCCAAATAGGGAGCAAGCATTCTATTTTAATCATGCACGTAGTTACCTTGATTATAATTTTGCCAATGGAAACTGAATCATTTGTCAGCACAATAGTGCGTCGATATTGAAAATCGGATACGGTGATACCTGGTGCAACTATCCAATCACAAGTGGTCGCTGCATCTTGCGCTCATTAGTCTGTTCCTCCGTGATTTTCTTCTAAGTTTTGCGGCATATTTAAACTTAATTGTTATTCAGATAAAAGGAATTTACTTTCTCATTCCCTAAAACGCTGCTATTTCACCCCATGGTGAGCATGTTTTGCTTTTACGTGCTGTTATTGATTCCATATCAATAAATAAAGTCAGATAGTATGTGTTTGTATGTAAATGATATGATATTTCCAGTTCCAGTACATGGTTTTTCGAAATATTTAAATGGACAGATACTAAAACTTTCCATTTATACCCAAAGTCTATTTATATATTCAAAAAAACTTCTAAATGTGCAAAACAAGGTATATTACAATTTTTCTGTATCTTGCCTCGTTTGAATATGTTTGCTTTCTGAATAAGATGACGTCAAGCGGGATAAACATTTTCATCGTTTGCGCAAGTTCGTACCTCTTTAATGTTAGTTCATCTGTGTATAAATCTGGTGTACCATTACCATACCGAATTTACTTGTACAAACGTTGCGATGTTTATAAATCCTTGCCACGTAGCTGCTTCGTCTGTTTCAAGGCGCCGTTTATTCGAGGGCGGCGTTAATTGTAAATTTCGTAACATCAATAATCTCGATGTTTTCAACCTTTGTTCCTGATGCCTCAAACTAAAATGGCATAGATGAGAAAAAGTGCGCCGTTTATTCAAAAGTGGTGTTTTATAATATTTTTGCTTGTACGTGCGGTGTTTCCTGTAGGGCAGCGTTTTTTTGAGGGAGGCTATTAGTCAAGCACGGCAGCCATGTTTTTATCCATCTCCAGCACAACAGCTGACGCAGCATGAATCTGCATGATAGCCACGAGAATGCCATCTTTGAAGTTATCTTGTCCATTTATGATGCCATAACAGTAACTAGCCATTTAGTTTACTTATACACGTAGCTAAACAGCTTTATCGCATAAATGCATTTCATTTTAACTTGCAACTTTTGTAGACTTTTTCGTTTTTCAATGAATGTTCACTGCACTATTGTAAAAGTTTCCATTAAAAAAATATTCATACGACAAAAAACAATAACAACGCGTCTTGACAAACAAATATGTCTGACATGCAGATGTCTTCAATGCTTGCATGCAAGTTCATGATATCAGTTCTCGACGTCATATTGGCGCTGAGTTTGTCTCGTTTGTTATCAGCAATGGCTGCTTGTTTACTGTTATATTCATCACACATCTGCAGTAATTAAACGTAAAAAAAGTTTTAAAGCATGCGTTGAGTTATTTTGACAGATAAGCTAAAGACAAAGATAGGTTAAACGTGGGTGTTAAACTGAAAATTAAACCCACCCATGACAAAACAACTCAAACAAAAAAACTGTCTACGAAAAATAACACCATTAATATTAGAAAAACTGAAAGAGTAAATTTTCAACTTTCTGTTGGAATCTAAATGGATGATATACTAATAAGAAAGTAGTTCAAATTATTTGTCCTTTCCAAGCAATTAGTAGCTATACACTCAAGCTATCCTATAGATCTTCAAATCTGTTTTTTTCGTTTGTCTTACACTTGTTCAATTAAACTGCCGAAAGAGTTTCAAAATCCCAATTTAGCGTTTTCCATAGCAGAAGTACGCACCATCCTTCCCGTATTAGTGCAGTTTAGCGTTACGTTGCGGTGTTCTTCGTCTATTGTTTGCAAAAAACTGTTCCAATCTGCAGCACTGTCATTGAATGGGAAAGCGTGGCTCGCTGTTGCGATTAAATAATTAATCTTTAGTTTAGGCGTAAGCTTTAGCGAATAAATAGCAAGTAGTATAGTGTTAATATACTTGCGTGTGTCTCTCCATAGCGTTAAAATATGACACGCTAAGTAGCTATTGCCACAAACGTCGGACAAGATAGGCCAATTTTTTGTTTGCAATGACAAAAAACAAAAAAGCGTCATTTCAAGTACGCGATAACGCACAACAGAAAAGCTGTATCATACGAGAAAAGATTAATCTTGTTTGCTGCGCAAAAGACGTTGGCCATAATTGCATGAATTTGGTACATTTCAGTTTCAGATGGAAGTCTTGATGAGGAAAGACTTCTGGAAGATCTGTTATTGCGAGGTTACAGAAAAGACGTGCGACCAGTTGCCAACGATTCTGACAAAGTTGTTGTTCAGTTAGGACTAACTTTGAGCCAAATCATAGATGTTGTAAGTACTCAATTTTACAAGCTGTGATAAGCAGATGACTGACTTCTTTTTGCTATTTAATCAATCTACTGATGCAAAACTCAGCTTTCCAGCTTAGCAGCCACGTGTCAGCAGTCAGGGGCCGACAAAGCATGCTATGCATGCTGCAACTATACCCCACCACTGCCAAGAATAACCAAGAATTGTCGATCTGCGATGCGTACTGAAAACACAGAAACTTTCCTTGAAGAACAAAAACATGAATAATTTGGAAGCTCGGTATTGTCCATTTGAAGCGTCACACAGCGTCAACATGATGCCAAGCAAACCCATTTCACGGCTTCAGAGCAATGTGCACTTTTACTACTTTCGAGGTGCCAGATAAATTCAGTCTTACAGCAAAAACTCATAGATTTCCTCAGGCCCATCCGATCAGATACCAATATTTAGTTAAGCAATAAAATTCCATCGACATAGCAAATTGCTTTGACTTTTGTACTGAATGGACACATAATGTACGTAACATTTACCTTACTACCTTATGTGGCAATATAAGTACTGGAATATTCTCACAGTTTTGTTTTTTCTTGCCCTGATCGCTTAACATGCAACGAGCCTGTTATTCAAATTCGGAAACGTATTAATTGGCAATGCAGATGTCTACCCAGGGTCAGCAATCTCAATGCAGACCTCTATTTTTATCACACAGTAAGTCAATTGCCTATCAGATGCAGGCAGTGCTGTCGAACAGGGTATAACTTTCCCTGTCACTGGTATGACTGAGTGCTCTGCTTTGTCTCGTGCAGACGTCACAGTCAGCGCACAGTGGTCTCCTGGGCAGCTCGATAGATACATTTAGAAGTGTGCTTCGAGTGCACACCTTTGGATTTTACTTTCTCTTGAAAATTTAATACTAACTTTTCATTTTTCTATCTAGATTTTTTTAGTCATTTTGAGTCTTGTATCTACAGACTGCAGTAACCTTTCGTCTGCGTGCCGATTCGGAATATTAGCTCCATCAGTTTTATCGAAATTTCATTAATAAAAGAACATTTTCAGTTGAAGATTTCAGCATTTGAAGAATTATACTATGACCTCAAAATGTGACCTATTATTGTGAAGTCACCATGTCGTAGCTACAGTTGTTGACATGACTTTTGCACACAATTAAAATAGTGAAGTCAGTGTGCAGAATATCGGAATAAGTGAAAATGTGAGGAGATTGTACTGTTGTCTAATGTATTATTGTGCTATAACTTAAGTTGTTAATGACAAATTTAGAAATTCTTGCTGTTGAGGATTTTTTTCGGTGTAAGAATACCAAAAATAATAAAAGAAGAAATTTGGCCAATACAAAAATCCTCTTATATAATAAAAGAAAAAATAATGAAGAAAAAAAAGATTTGCCAGCCTGTTCTGGAGATACCAACTGTTTTAAGGACTGAAATTTTAAAACTCTCCAAGGCTATTCACCAATTCATAACATTGACATAAAAGAGAATTTAAAGACTAATGAACGATGGTAAAAATCATGATCAACTCACCACGACGTCGTGGTTTAATTGCCAGGGGCCGGTTGTACGAAGCCCGTTTAGCTTAAACGGTGGATAAGGTAAAAATATAAATCATATTTATACATTCCTTGTGCAACCGAACTGAAATTTTTACAACTGATAACAATATTTATGTATCTAATTATTAATTTAACACATAAGGTTGGATTTAAAAGATCTAAAATATATGAGAAAGTCTTTTTAAATTCTGGCTTATCCACCGTTTAAGCTAAACGGGTTTCGTACAACCGGCCCCTGGGTTCGATATGTAAAAGGCTTGCAAACAAATATTGAACATTTTTGCGTGGAATTAAGCTTTGCTTTTTCCAGTCCAACTCAGAAATGTATTTGACGTATCAATAATCTATCAGGCACCATTATTTCTGGTCAATTACCTTACAGGTGCTCTTAATTTTAAACTCAGGCTCACAATTTGAGAGTGCTGCATATTTCAAAATGGCCGACACAGAATCAATGACAAAAATGATGACAAAGCAATTCAAAATTTCCGCCAAAATTTGTAGTTGACACGTGTTCTACTGTATCCCATGGTACCCCAATATGTAACCAGATTATTATCAAGATGGCTCAATGCCGAAAAATCAAATTCATCAGTATTAAATCCCATTAAATATGCACCTGTTCTCGAATGAGCATCTTTTTCTTATCGCTTTAGTCTATGCCATGTACCCAGGTCCCAGGGGTGTATTGCCAAAATTTTAACAAGGGGGGCTCTCTAATATACATTACCAGTAGGGCTAAAAATGGTAAAGTAAAAAGATAGTCGAACTTTGCCAAAATGGCCGCTTTTTAATCTTTAACACAAAACTTTAATATAACGTTGCATTTAAGTCTTCAAGTCTATAATATGAAACTAAATTATGCAGTCTTGGAGAGCTATGATGGGGGGCTGAGCCCCCCAACTGGACATAGAATTTTAACAAGGAGGGCTCAGCCCCCTTCAAGCCCCCCCCCCCTCCAATACACCCCAACATGTACCTCTTAGGGCCTGTTCATATGAGGTGGGATATCCCAGTTAAGTGGGGTGATGATATTGTGCTGAGATCCCACCTCGTATAGTATTTGCATACATTTTCAAAGTTGTGTTCATATGGAGTTCAAATCATCCCAGTTAGGTGGGATCCCACTGTAAGCAAGCCGGGATCTCAGCGAGGTGGGATGAAAATTCTACATATGAACATAACTTTTTCGTTTAATCCCAGCTAGCCGGGATGAAAACAACCACGCATCACTGGGACGGGACTGGAGGTGGGATGATAAATGGGATAATAAGTGGGATGAAATTCCATATGAAATGGACATGAAAGTCACCTCGGCAAGTCAAGCTATCTCACCTAACCGGGATATCCCACCTCATATGAGCAGGCCCTTAATCCAAGGTTGAGTGGGGCTTACGAATTAACGGCGAGATCTGCGTTATGCGCATGAAAATATGAGTACTCCATTATTATTATTGGACAATCTCCATAAGCTGCCTGCAAGCTGAATTTTCTCATTTTTTTCATGCGGATGCCACAAGCAGAAATTACCATATACCTCAAACTAATCATAAAGCAATACTCGTATTCTGTTCCTCAGAACATGGATCTTGTTTTTAGTAGAACATTTCTTAATCATGGAATGATTTTGTTTCATTTTAATGAGTCTTCTCTTGCATAAGCGTCCCTGCTTTTATGAATTTTCGTTATTATTCCCCCTTAACACTATTAAATATAATAAAACAGCTATTTTCTAGAAAAATTTAAAATTTAACTTTTGCAGGACGGACGAAACCAAATAATGACAACGAGCGTTTGGACGAGACAGGTTTGTATAGTTTTAATTGATTAGTGAGCTAGAACGGGAGCGGCATTAAGGCAAACATGAAAAAACTTCAGAGGGACAAAACCAAATGTCCCGATCGGAGAGGCGTCCGACATCATATAGAGGCACTTCCTGTAGTAGATGTAATTGCTGCATGGGACCTGAAAGCTGTTTTTCACTTACCCGTTTTTTTCACTCACACGCCTAAACGCACGAAAAAGTTTAAATCCTTCAAAGTTTTATACTTTTCAAAGCACACGAGAAAATGGATACGCGATTATTTAAGACAGAAAATTCTGAACATTTCTTGCTGTTGTTAAAGAACATGGTTTTGTTACAACTTAAATTTTTACGTGCATATACGCACGCTCGCTCGTAACTGGAAAACAGAATCGGAGAGAAGTCCGTATACGAGAAGTTTCACAATATTAAGCTATTTCCTAGTCACGCGTGTTTGAAACGCACGTAAAAGTTTCTATTTTTCATAGTTTTACATTTTTAACTAATCCATGAAGAGAGACACACGTAATTATTTAGCACTTAAAAATGCTAAGCATTTTTTTTAGCTTTATCGTCTTGCAGCTGTTTATCAAATAGGATTGATTACAGTTTAAACTTGTACGTGCGTGAAAAAACGAAGAACTGGAAAGCAGTCTTAACTAGCATTTCACACAAGTATCATTGTGCAAGATTTTGATTCGGGCAAAGTAAAACATATCAGTTTTTGTTCAATTCCGTAATGTTCATTGTAAATTGTAAAACCGCCTTTCTCTCTACAGCAATGGTATAATTATTACTTAACATGGAATAAGACAGCTTATGGAAATATCACCAGTATTAATGTTAAAAGTTCAAGCGTCTGGTTGCCAGATATGGTACTTTATAACAAGTGAGAATGCTTTATTTCATAAACGTATTTGTGATAAAAATATTTGCCAATTTCCACAAGGTACCTTACATAGTCTCTTCAGAATCTTATTTTCTCACATGATCTTTTCAAAATCTCCTTTTTGACAAGGTCTCTTAAAGCTCTTAACAAGATTTCCTTAGAGTCTTACTTCTTCACAACATCCCTTCAGAATTTTATTTCTTCTCAAAATGTTTACAGATTTTTTTCACAAGATCTCTTCAGAGTCTTATTTCATCACAAGATCGTTTGTTTCTTCATGTTTTCTGAAGTCTTAATTATGTGCAAAGACTCTTCAGAATCACCACTGAGTATTTTTTCAAATTTCTTCGGATCTTCCATTCTTTACAAAGTGCATGTCTTTGACGTGTTATGCTATTTCTTCACAAAATCTCTCAAAACCATTCTCTACCAGTGTGAGGTGTTCCAACGTTTACTAATCAAATTATTTTCTCACATCCAGCGCCGATGAATCTATTGATTTTCGTGGCAACTTGGACCGACTCTCGACTCGTGTGCAACTTTTCCACGACGGCAAAAATATGTGGCTTGCTCCAGTTATGCTGCGCAGTAAATGTAAAATCAATGTGAAGTTCTTTCCATTTGATTCGCAAAATTGCACCATGAAATTTGGATCTTGGACCTATGATGGTAATGGCAATGACGTAAAGCAAAACGATGGAGCGTACCATATGAGATAATATGACACAGCACGATGCGCCCGGAGGCGATTCGGCAACGCGACACCACTTTTCAAATTTTGAAAGCGAATAAATCTATCCATGGAAGAAAATTTTAAAAGACATGTAGAGTAAATAACTATGAATATCTAAAGAATCTCAACTAGAATCAAATTTACCAGTCACCAAAAATCGAACAATCGCGTCGCGTTGCCGAATCGCGTTCGGTGTGTTTGGACCTTAAGTCTAAACAACAAACAGAACACACGACATCATACAACAAAACATAGCCCGACACAGCACAACAAAAACGACGGGACAGTCCTTGGAAACCAACATAGCATAACGTCTTGTTTCTACTTAATGGTTTTTAATCATGCAAGTTTAATAGTTTTTAACAATGCGCCAACAAATAGGTACCTAATTGTTTAAAATTCATAGTTCTCAACAATTCTTCTTGTGGTTGTTTATGAGAGGCAATAGGTTTTACTACAATTCAGTTTTACGTGCGTGGAGGTGCGGGTCAAAATCGCAAAAGTATGAAGAGCAACTGTAACATGCAGAATACAACGCAGTGAAACACAACAAAACGAAAACACAACTAAACACGAAGTAGTCTTTCGCATAACGAAACAATACAGAGGTAAAAAAACATCTATTTGGCTTCAACTTTTGACACTACAATTTTACCATGTTTCTCAGGCCTGCGTGTGGACGTAAAAGAAGAGAACGATTCTGCAGATCTTTCCAAATATATCGAATCGGGAGAATGGAAACTTGTAGCAGCACCGGTGAAACGGAATGTTCAGCATTACACTTGCTGTCCAGAACCATACCCTGACGTTACGTTCCATTTTATAATACATAGAAGATCGTTGTTCTATTTGACCAACTTGATTCTACCATTGGTTGTCATATCTTGTCTTATCATCTTCGTTTTTACCCTGCCCCCTGAATCTGGTAAGTGTTCATTCCACATAGCAGTGGCGTGCTGGCTTGTCTTCTCCAGAGGAGGCCAGCTGGGAATATGGCACCCTGTCACCATTGTAATTTGTATATGGCCAAGCGTCATTGGCGTGAGATGCACATGAGGTGTGGGGCATACTCTTGGAAAATTCGGAAATCAATTGTCCCTGAGGACTATTGAGACACGTTTTGGAAGTTGAAACTTGTTTTAAATGCACGCTTCACACATTACTGTTTGTCTGATTATCTTTCGGTAATTTCGGCGCCCCATTTAAGCTTTGGTGCTCCCTAAGAAACCTTTGTTGAAAAAGCCATGGTCCCCCCGGCCCTCTACCAGTGCGCCACTTCCTCATAGAAAAATACATTTTGTAGAATTTTGATTTAAGATACGACGTCACTCATCACACATGATGAAAACTATAAGGTCAAAAATTTTGCGTGATCCTGGCATTCTGGTTACGGATGGCAATGTAGATTTACACCTCTAACCTGACTGTCATTTTTCCTACTCCGCTTCGATTCAATGCATCATTTGCATCATAAGATCGGTTTTCCAAGACAATCAAGCAAGTGAATAAAAGGACTGACAGATAAAATCTTGCTAGAATTCTTCTGTGACTGGAATGAGAAATCGCCATAATGATTTAATGAATTGTATAGACAATTATTAATAAAAAGAATTCTATCGTGACACATTCTTATTAGTGGTAATATTCAAATAAAGAACTTGTTTGTAAAAGAAACTAATTAAAAGGACTATTCACTGCGATACAAACGACATGACAAGTATTCCGCAGCCTACTAAAACACATAGGCGGAGGTATGCTTTCTTGAAGCGCTTTTTTAACACCTAATTTTCGATAATTTTCTTTTTTATAAGGTGAAAGGATTTCCCTAACAATTACCCTCCTACTATCTATGATGGTGTTTATGCTTCTTATCACCGAACAAATACCGGCAACTTCCGATGTCGTTCCGCTGGTTGCAAAATTCTACATGGCCGTGATGCTGGAAATGGCATTAGCATTAGTCATCACGTGTTGCGTCATCCGATGCTACCACTCGCATGGGCGTGAAGTGCCGACATGGATGAAGAAAATACTGGTAAGAAAACTCGCGAAATTTTTTGGCGTTAAAAAGTCGAAGGACCTAAGAAATGCGGAAAAAGAGGAAGAACAAGAGGAAAAGGCAAAATGTGAAAATGGCAAGGATTATGGTTACATGAGGGGCTTGGTGACTAATGGATCGGTGAAGGGCATTGATGGACTGGAAAACGATGATGAGAACAATGCTTTGCACTTAAATGGCGAGAAAGGGATCTCGAAAGAGATAGATCCTGCCAACTTTTTGAGAGAGCGAGTAAAATCAGCTGATTCCGTTGGCAAAAAGATTCTTGGGAATTTGGAATATATTTCTGGAAATATCCAAGATTCAGGAAAACAGGAGTTGGTGAAGGAACAATGGTTGATTGTCGCCAACGTTATGGATCGTATAGCAATATGGTTGTTTACTGTCGTTATGATCGCCACTATGGTATCAATATTTTATCAGGCACCTGGATATGTGGACTGACGAGAAGTTCAAGCTTGCAAGGTTAACGATGTACAATATTTAGATGTATATTTCTTTGTTCATCTTGATCCTATGTTTCTAGCAATTTATTTTAAGATGTCTGATCACAGTCAACGTTCCCCTAAACATTGAAAATAAACACAAAACTCAATTCAAAAATAATAATCTTGACAACAACTGGTTGCCTTTGTTACGTCGTTCCAAAGTTGCTGTTTATAATTCTTGTTACTTGTTTATAATTCTTTAAAAGCAATTTCCTATGCTCTTTACAATCTTAAACTATAGTTCTCCTCCAATAAATAAACTGTTTCCCTGGCCTACAGTTCGGTGTTCGAACTTTGAACGACACTGAAAAGGCTTTCGCGATTAGCAGCAATTTAATTTGGGAGTATAATTCTCCTATAAGGAAAAATAAATAAGTTAGTTTGGTCTGTTCGCATCGAAAAATATCTACTTCAGACTCTGAACTGACCTCGGTCTGCAGCCTCGGTCTATTTTGAGACCTCGGGAAGATATTTTTCAATTCAGATCTTTCATCTGATAAGCAACCTATATATCTGCGGCCGGTTGTTCGAAAACTTGGACAGCGCTATCCATTGGATATTGAATTTTTCAACGTTCGTAAAACTAGGCAAAGAATGCTGAAACTTCCATTTCGGTCAAAGATATAAAATATTGGACATTTTAATCTATCGATATCAATCGTAATTTTATGTTATAATGATCAATGGAAAATTTTACGAAGGCTACGAAAAATCACTATTCAGAGGAAAGCCCTATCCGCCTTTCGAACAACAGAACCCTGGAGAGAGGTCTGCTGTGGAAAAAACTAAATAGTGGCATATCCTTTAATTGACTGCGTGCTGTATGTCGACAAGTAAATGTGCTGTTACCACTATATATGACTTTTGCAGGTCAGCGACGCACAATGTCAATAAAGAGTGCTGTCTGAAGGAATCTGTCCTGTCGAGATAATTAACTCCATTTGACTTTATTGCAAAGTGGATAATTTACAAGAATGTATTGTGAAACATATTACAAAGGATTATGCCAAGAAGAATATTTATATCTGAGCGAATAGCAGCTAAAATACTGTGCCAACTTTGGTGGAAGTTACGCCTTTTTATGCCAGGCGGATACCGTAAATGATCGATTAAGCGCCGCGGTGCTTATTAAATTTTATTAGTTGAATATGCTGCGCTTATTAAACTGTGGTGCTTATTTGACTGCCGCGCTTTTTTCAAATGTGATCTAGTCTCCCCCATCTTGCTATATTGTGTTTATTTATTAAATCCCAAATTGCTGCCGCGGCACTTATTCGGCTGCGGTGCTTATTAGATCAGTTAGTTTCGTTGGAGATGCGGTGCTTAATCGAACATTTACGGTAGGCGAATGGAGTCTGATCACTGTTTAGCTGAATTGCGCATGTACCGTGTGCATATTGGAAGTTGGACAAGACTTGAGGAAGACTAGTTAGTTTGCATCAATTTGAATATATATGACAACTGTCAATGCAGTAATAAAATTACAACAATTATCCTAATCAAAATACAAAGAACAGAAACTCCAATAAGCTTTATAATTGTTATTTCATTGAATCTTATGCCTGGCTATAACATTAGCCTTTGTAATCAAAACGTTAGCTATTGTTTCAATAAAATGTAAATAATATTTAGAGTTACTCAACTTCGGTGTTTTTGTTGTACGTGTTATACTTGATAATAGTTGTACATTACTTTTCAGCACTGACCAGGGCTTTTGTAAAAATTTCCTGTGAAGGAGCATTGCGTTGAAGAAGACCTACATGAACAGAATAATCACTTGAATATTTTCACACTTTGGGAACAACATATTACTGCCGTAAATTCTGCTTCGTCAAACGCTCAAAATACAATCGGAAAACAATTTCCACACATTTTGCACGTGCGTAAAAATGTGTAAATAGGTTTACCAGCTATACAACAGTTGGTGTCGAAAATGCACGAGCATTGGCTACTGACGTTTTCCTGTCCAGGTCTTGTAATATATTAAGTTCTTTGAATGTTTGCATGGTGATTGTATATCTAACACAAGTATAGATACTGCGGTGCATGTTTGTTAAACAAAACGTATAGCCTTCACAACTGTAGATTTGATATATTCTTGATAAATGCTAATCACATTGGCGGTTCTACGACAAACTTAAACTAAATTACTAATTAACAGCTAATGTACGTTACACAACTAAATTGTATACCTTTATTGAAGGCTCCTTTTTACCGTGATGGGTTTTCTTGCATTGCACCAACAGCTATCTATCTTCTTGTACAACAATTTTGAACTACGCCCATGATCGTGTTAGTGCTTAAATACTGATATACTAATTGAATGCCACATATGCTAATTTTTTCGGAAATAATTTCGCGATTACAAGAAGATATATTGTGGACATACCACGTAAATTTATTTTATGCAAAGCTTTCGGTCGTTAAGCCCGAACCGTCATCCGTGCTTTAACTGTCTGGGCTTATAGACCGAAAGCCTTGAACAAATAAATTTACGTGATGTTTCCACAAAATCTTATATTAGGTACAATGAAAAATTGAAATACCCGCGGTATATGCACGTAAAAAGTTCAGTCGGTAAAAATTTTATACGTTTTAGAGATACTTCAGTAGATGGACACATATTCTTTCAGAATACTAAATTCTAAACATTCTATTTTGTGGTTTGTTTATAAGCTGGTTATGTTCGAGTATTATGTACACTTGCTGATGGAACATCAAACTACGCAATTAATTTGATGGGGTGGAATTAATTTGTCATTAACTTTTTTCATGTTGTTTTTTGGGGTACGTTTAAAAATATGACTTTTCCTCAAGCTTTGTTCTCATTTTGTTCCAAATTTTTGGCGTTTTCATTCTCAACGTTTCAATCAATAATTTGTTCGAGGGTCGAACAAAATGTCATGACGTCGTTTCAATTCGACATAATTCGAATTCACACGATCTCTGCTGTAATCAAACAATGAAAATATTCCTGTCCAAACTTGTTGTTAGTTGAACTGTGGTTTAAACGATCTTCTTTATATACAAATGACAATTTTACAATGAAAGTATTGTACGTAAGAAATACGTAAATTGCTGCGGATCATTAGGAAACGACTTGCTAAGCTGACTTGTACGGAAATGAAACAGGAAACTCGCATGTGGCTTTTTCGTCACTACTCAGTTATAATCCAGGTGCTATATCACAGTAGAAGTAAACTGAAATATAAAGTTGCACGAAATTAGCGAAGAAAAAGGGATTCGGTTGAAAATGAACGTGTTTGTATACATTGGCATGCTACTTGTTCTCAAGCAAAGTAAGTATAATGTCAATATGTTGTACAGCGTTACACGTAATCAACAGATTTCATATTCATATTGGTGATATACCAACGTGTTAAGCAGTTACTTGTCATAATAAAATACGCACAAAAGAACGTAAATTTAAAATATATTTTCATCTCAGATTAAAATAATCGAAACGTAGCTTCAATACAAATGAAAATGCTATAATTTCGTTTTATACTGTACTTTATTAAAATACTCTGTGGTTCCAATATGAACTATTTACTGAAAGTATTGCGCCGACGCGGCTTAGGCTAAAATACGAAAATGCATGCAAAGCGGCAGAATAGTAATGTGCGTAAGTTTTGTAGGTTTATAACTTCTTGAACAGCAGCTTTAATCAAAGTGAAATGTAATCAGTGCAAACAATAATAGAAATCTTTAACTTTGACATATAGAATCAGTCCGCATTTACACGTGGTGTAGACGTCATATTCTTACCAAATGTCATTCGTGCATTAGCTTATTGCGTTTGCATATATCAAATAGTACATTATTTTATATTAAATTCGACAAAAATGCTACGTCTAAACGGGGCCTTAGTTTCAATTTTTAGATTGTTTCGTCTTTATTTTGAAAACAGCTGGAGAGACTAATATATGACTTAAACATTAAAGTACTTCAAAGTTCAAAGGACTTAAACATATTTTAATGTATAGTTTTGTGGAAGAACTTATAACTTATAACAAAGAACTTATAACTGATTTAAACATACTCATTCAAAGCTATGTGAGTTTCGTACACAGTGCTATAGTAATGTACTATTGAAGTTGTGTAGAAGTAGTTTGGTTAAGTGTTGTTCATGAAGTACTCTACTGCATTGTATGATGTAATGTATTTTTGTATTTGAAAAGTGGTAACTAATGCATGTACTGAGGTTCGCCTTGGTGAAACTTCGAGCCGGTTTGTAAACCTTCCATAACAAATTGTAAATCTTCATCACAAATAAGCTCAAAACATATCGTAAACTCGAAAGTTGTTTTTTACCAGTGTCTAAAATACCTCAAACTGTGTGAAAAAAACTCGGCTAGCGCTTCGTTTTTCAACAAACTTTTTCGGTGTTTCAAACACCGGTAACTTTCTCGTGGTGCAAAACCGCCTCTGGTCACTGGAAGCAAAACTAGCTGAATCTGAAAACTCTTTTAAATTAAATATTAGATAGGGTCACATATTTTTGTTTAGTGTTTGTGTATAGATTACTTTTAGTGTTTCGATTCCCCTCATGGAAACCAGCTGAATGTTGATTGAGGCTAGCGTCGATAATGGTTTTAAATAAAGGTTGCATATATTTCCTAGCATGAAATGTTGTGTCATTAATACTATTTAGTACATAATAGTTTAGTTATTACTGTTGTAAAATAGTTTAAAATTTTTGTGAGTGTGAATGTGTGATTAAAGCTGAATAACAATGTGTTTTCTGTTTGTAAGTTGAGTGCAAGGAAATATATGAAGAACAAGAGAGGCTTATGAAAATGTTACTCAAGAGAGCAACACATCCTGATGTACTACCGATGGTCAAAGGACCAGTCAAAGTGAAGTTTGGATTAACATTGAATCAAATTGTCGATGTGGTGAGGATTAGTGGAGCATTGCACCATCATAATAAGGGGTTTAGGCTTCACGTTTCAAAGCTACGGAGAACGGTAGAGTTGCGTTTTCTTCGCTGAGCTTCTTCGCTTCCTAACTTTTTGGATTTTCCCTTGATGTCAAACAGTTTTATTTTGCATTCCTCTGCTAACACAACTAATTTACCTTCGCCTTAGTGTCTTTGGAAACGCAAATTTTTTTCTGTCTGTTGTTTGACGTTAAACGGACAGCGTAAACTCTCTACTGCCGCGGTGAACGTACTAATTAAGGAAGAAAGAATGTTGTATAAGTCTCTCTTCATGCTATACAGCTACAACCCATTCCACTGCAATCAAATGCAAAGTTTCCTAGCCACAGTAGGGTTGGAATCGGCGATTCCTTTTTACACGGTTGGTGATTAAGCTGCGTTGCGTACGGGACATTGCGTATATATAGGTGAAATCTGAACATCTGTATCTCAAGATAACTTAAAAAATAAACTAGCTACATTGGCTGATGCAAATTTAATATACCACTTTTTTAGAATGAGAAACAACAGATCTTGACTACAAGTATGTTTGTGAGACAGGTATGAGTATTCGGTATTATTGCAAAATACATTTATAATGAAGATACTTATGAAGGTCTGCCATAGAGTTCCATAATTAATTAAAAATCATGCTTCAAATTTTTAGTCTTGGAACAACCCGAGTTTATCGTGGAATCCAGCAGACTTTATGAATATTACACATATAAATATTCTTCCTTCTCGAGTTTGGAAACCAGATGTAGTACTTTACGACAGGTTTGTTGAATATATAAGCACAGTGAAGTAGCACCGTAATGGCTTCATTAAACCGTTATGTTTTCAATGTAATGAAAGTAGCCATTACAACAATTCTCACAACTCCTTCACTGATTTTTCTTGCGTATTATCCGCTTTTTAATATTTACACCAGACGATTGTATACATTGAGGCTGGTTCTCATATATCGCCGATGGTCAGCGACGCTCCTGCGATTTTTGTTCTTGATTATCGGAGAAAATTATTGGAGCTACACAAAAGATTCACGAATCAGGGATCAAGGACAATGAACGTTGCTGATCATCGGCAACATATGAAAACCAGGCTTTGAGAGAACTCTAGCGTATGTGGCTCTCATACTACACCGATGGTTGGTAATGCTGGTGCAACTTTTTTTCTTGATCATTGAAGAAGAAACATGTGTAAAATAGACAAAGGATTCGACGCATCAGTGATCAAAGGCATCCAGACCCAGTGGCTTAATATGAGAAACAGGTTTTAAGAGTAAAACCGAATAGATCAAATAGGATTTCTCCGCTTGCTCAATCCTGGTTTTAGTATGGTCGTAACTGTCGTATAGACAGAGTCGCGATCTTCCTAAACAGCCGAAATGTAGAACCATTTCAAACTAATTATTAGCAAAGCCACTAGTACTATTAGTAGATAATAAAATGTATGTTTTTTATGAGATTCACTGCAAAGAAGGAAGAATATTTTGATCGACAAGAATTCAGATTAGATTAGATTAGATTAGATTAGAGTAGAGTAGAGTAGTTTAGCTTAGCTTAACTCAGCGTGGATTAGATTGGGTAAACCTTATATTAGCAGGGTGATCGTATCAGCGCAAAACAGGCACTTATGATCAAGGGCCCTGCGTACTAGTTTTCTTTCCATCTTCGCTCTTTTGCAGTGTTTCCAGCTCAAGGAGTGGTGGACATCTTGACGTATTGAACACTAGGATCATTGTCAACTCCTCAGGTCACCATAAATGGTACTCACCAATCAACCTTGAGAGTCACTGTAAAATAGATGTTAGGAATTTTCCTTTCGATCAACAAGCATGTGTTGTGAAGTTGGGATCATGGACATACGATGGTACAAAACTCGATATAAATCCAGAAGCACCCTCGGCAGATCTTGGTAAGATACTTTCGATAATAATAAATACAGCAGGAATTTGTCACAACAGGAACATCGCTATTTCGTATTGTTTCAAAACCTCATCATTAGTTTATGAACCAAAAACAAAGAAAATCAGTGCCATGAAGTGAGAAAGGTTGGATATCCCAGGAAAAAAATTAAGCGAACTTTCACATTGATTTTATCGCAAAAAATACGCCTTAGTTTTTGAAGTAAATTCAAACACTCGTAAGGAGGACTTCCTCCTATTTCAAACACCTCGAAGTTCGTTAAAAACACTCGACTTCGTCCCTTATTTTCAACTCCCTTCAGGGTTTTGAAGTCGGAGGAAGTCCTCTTAGTCGTGTTTGAACTATTACATAAAGTGCAAATGACAACGACGTTATGCAACATTTTCCTGTGATTGTATCGTCGGATGGACAACTTGCATCGTAGACTAAAGCTTGATTTAGGTAAATCATCACCATAGTTGGAAGGAGGATCTGTTCATCAGAAAAATGCCAATGTGTGATTGCAAAATGTTGTAAAATGCCGAAAATTGTTGCCATTTTTGAGCCCAAAATTGGCAACAATACCGCATGAAATACAAAATATACAAAATTTGGCAAACTCCGCGGGGCTCTATTCCAAAGTTTCGCAACGAAAATCACTTAATTTAACGTGCTTTTTCCAGTGTTAGTGATGGTTCTGCTTTCGGTTTAATTCAAAATTTAGTCTACAATGCAAATTATCCATTTTCGTAACAGAATGTCTTAATCAGAACAGCTAAAAGAGAAGATATAGTAGCTTCGACAATCTAAAAATAGAGGCATCATGCTATGAATTTCCTTCGGGACACATCTCCATATTAGTGATAAATGATATCACTCGTTCAAAAGTAAAATGACCGCGTTGTTACTTCTTAACCAGCTCTGATGGGGTCGAAAGTTGGGTCTTGTACGTTACCGTTTTGAATTAGTCTATATTGATATCTTAGGTTCATTGAAAACCAACGCTGAATGGTGTGTTATGGGATTTCCTGCTATAAAGAACGTTTTATTCTACGCTTGTTGTGAAGAGCCTTATGTCGACCTTACATATACCTTGAGGATTGAGAGAAAGCCATTGTCTTACGTCTTTAATTTGATACTTCCATGCATTTGTATCACAGTTCTGACGGTGTTATCTTTTTGTTTGCCACCTGAATCAGGTACAGTTTTTACTCGTTTTAACACCGCCCCTCAACTGGGCGCGGCCCCCACATAAGAACCACACTTGCGAGTACAAAAGTTTACGGAGCACCGCATGAGGAAGTTTGCCACTTAGAAAACTGACTTAAATCAGTCCAATCAATCATTTCTAGGCGAGCGAGTTTCTTTATCTATAACAATCATTTTGGCAATGACTGTCTTCATGTTCATCGTAGCAGACAAGGTTCCACCTAATTCCGATTCTTTACCATTACTCGGCATCTTTTACTTTGCCTGTATGGTTGAGGAAACTTTGGGTCTCATTGCCGTATGCTACACACTCAGCTTATACTATACTGACCCTCGTTGGTACAAGATGTCACCCTGGGCGCGCTGGCTCATTGCGGATTGGGCGAAAAGGCTTCTTGGAATTAGGGGGGACCTGCCCCGTCGTCGTTCAGCTATCCTCCAAGGTACACATAAAGGCGTTGTGGAAAAGGTGCAGCATGAAAACAGTGAGCATGAGAATAGCAACGATGTTAATGTGCTTACAGTTGCTCAAAATCACGTGGATAATAGAAGAAAGTCACGTGTCTCGAGAGGGGAAGGTCCAACAGGGCATATACGGGAAAGCTCGGCTAATTACTGGAGACTAGCAGCCATGATCGCAGACCGTGTTATGTTTGTTGTTTTCCTGCTTGCAGTCTCAGTCACCTTCGTCGTCGTGCTCGCAAGCGTTTCTCAAGAATGTAAGAACTGATTTATACATGTGAACGGTTCGTTCGACAGTAAATAGTTATGGTTGGTTATATATTTTACCAAACCAGACAGGTTTTGGTGAATTTTGATTATGCAAACTTTACTAAAGCATTTGCCATTTGAAGAATAACACTTCTTCAACTATTTCTTGGCTGCTGAAAAGAAAAATTAGGGCTTTGAAAAACTTTTATTTTAAAAAGTATAGCACAACACTTTAGATATCGAAAAATGCACATATATTATTCACACTATCAAGCAAGTTCTTCGTAATTTGACTGACAGCCTGCGACAAATGGCGAAATCAGGATCTTGAATTAGTGTAACATAATAATTTGAAGAAGCCGATTTACATGATTACCAGACTATTTTTCCAACGTCCCTCATTTGTGTCAGTTTCCAAGCCGGCTCATGAGAAGTGAACTTACCGACCAGGGGCCAGTTGTATAAAACTTTTAACTACGTTTTAACTACGATTTTAAAGTTAAAAAGTGGTTAAATCTTGAATAGGCGATCTGGTTGGTTAATCAGTATTCGTACTTAACTATAGTTAACTTTAACCACGTTTTTATGCAACCGGCCCCAGACTATAAATTTTCAATTGCAGACCATGAAAATGTTAGAGCTCAAGTCTAGTTTTCACCTGCATTGCAAGCATAAGCAAAAGAAAGCAAAATTTTTCCTGAGAGGCTTTCAAAAAGAAAGCGAGAAAACATTCCGTTTTGAATATTTTGTTCTGCCCTGCTTTATCGTTGGATTCTATGCTTATACGCTTTGGCTTACGCCGATGCTTGTCGGACAGTTAGTTCACTGCGTTACCCTTCGTTTCGCCTTAAATGCATATTCGCAAGGGCAACATAGGGCATCTGCTTTTTATTTCGCAAGAGTTTTTCAGAAAATAAGTCACACTTTTTTGTCATTTTTGATACCCCTCTGTGACATTGTGTGACAATCTCCACCCATAGCATCATAACTAGTATAGCTTAGAAGTATCATCCATGTTTTTAGTTTAAATAACAGCGGTTCTCTTAGGTAATTTGAACTCGCAATATGTGTTAATTGTCTTGGGCCAAAATCGAAATATATCGAGCATTCTGCATTTTTTAGTCTCCTTGTGTGTTTCGAAGGGTTTGTTCCAAAAAGAAAGATGATTATTAGGCAACTCAATGAACAGTATATTCGTAAACACTGTTATATCTACATTGTTATATAGGCACGCTTGCCATTTAAATTGTTAATAGGCACGCAAAGCATGCATGTGACTAACGCTTCTAGTAAAAGTTCAAAAATCGAAGCAGCCAACGCCAGTGCCAAAACTAGACACGATAATTGGGGGGCGCATATTCAGATATTCATTTTTACATACCATATAAAAAATCGCTTTCGAAAGAAACCCGTAGGGCAGAGTATATGAATATGCACCCCGCAAATTATCGTTTCGAATTCGGCCCTGGCCAAAATTAAGCAAGGTGACAATAATATCAGTATTCGTTTGAGGTATACACCATGTATATTTATTATTGCAAAGCTTTCGGTCCGTTAGCCCGGACCTTC
>JAOBYK010733108.1:0-27859 GCA_025434845.1 Phenganax subtilis
CTGATGTTTGTCGCCCAAATGTTTGTTCCAGGTCACATAATCTGTTGGGATAAGTGAATCTTCGTAGCAGAAGCATTAGCGCTTGAATACCGGACGCTTTGGTTCCTTGACGGCATACGTAGTAATCTGGAAGCTGCAGAGCCGTACCAAGTCGTTCAATGTCTCGTTTTTGAAATCTGTTCATCAATCAACATTAAATTAATTTCAATTTGTTATTTACATGTTCAAATTAAAGATGACTCCTTTGTATACCTGAACATTTCTTCGCAGCGTGTCTCAGAGACGTCTTCCAAATTAAGCCGCTTGGTATATACTTTTTTTTTAAAAATAATGAGTCGAATAATGCCATTTCTAAATCGCTGTCACTTGAGTCGCTGTCCTCTAACATCATCACCTCCAGGATATCTTTAACATTTCTCCTGGAAAAGAAGCATTTTTACATTTGATACTTGCTTTGAATGACTACAACTGCTTATAAACCGCAAAAAAACATCATAAAATTTATCGTACGTGACATACTTGCGCTTACCTTGCTTCAGCAGCCATTTTTTATCATGCGTTTGTTTTGAAATTGGCGCCAAAACTAAAGGTTGTTTTACCACAAACTGCTAACGTCAACTTGTAACTCCGGGTTGTCGCTTGCGGCCGAAAAAAATCTAAACGTTTTCACTAAACTGAACGGCAAGTCATGAACGTCAAACTTCCGCCTGCAGTTTGCGGTTTCTTTTTCAACGTGAATCTAAAGGTCTCTATAGTCAGCATCGAATCAGACCACGAACCCCTGCAAGCGGTTTTCAAGAAATCTATTCATGAATCACCAAAGAGACTTAAAAGAATGCAAATAGCTCTACAAAATTACTCGTTAGACATCAAGTACAAGAAAGGTCAACTGATGTTCATCGCAGACACACTAAGTAGAGCTTACCGAAAGACGACAGACGCAGCTGAACATGATAACAGCGAAGTCCGAAGCCTATAGGAAGTTTACCACGAGGGTGGTGTTTCAATAGCACCTAAACGACTACTAGAGTTCAAGAAAAAGACAGCAACCGACCCTGAAATGCAAAAACTGGTCAAAATAATACACTCTGGATGGCCAACGAAAAGAAAAGCATGTCCCCGAGAGGTGACCCTCTACTATGATAGTCAAAGTGAGTTAGTCGAAGACAGCGGCTTGGTCTATCGAGGAGAACGTCTAGTGGTTCCATCCAAGATGAGACCGGATATGGTCAAGCAAATTCATCGGTCCCACATCGGCACTGGTAGATGTCTAAGGCGAGCACGAGAAGTTGTGTACTGGCCGAGAACGAACGCCGAAATCAAGAGTCACGTGGCGAAATGTATTGTCTGTCAATCATATCAACCAGAACAGAGCAATGAAGAATTGCGTCCACACAAAATACCCACACGCCCCTAACATCAGAACTTCCTGATCATGGTCGATTATTTGTCAAGCTACTTCGAAGTGCAAGAATTACATCGGAAAACACTAAAGTTCAGTTTGCAAGACATGATTCAACAAAACAGGCGCTTTTACCGCAAGAAGTTTTAGTTGAGTGGAAGTACGACTTGTTGACAAATATGTAGCGGTTTTGTTTATGCTATTGCTTCTCCTCGGTATCTACAAATCTTCCGGAGCAAAAATACACTCCACTTTTGCCGAAAGAAAAATAGAAAGCTTCCCTAAGAGTTTGAAAACATCGAATAGGCTATTTCAGGTTAAATAACGACTGATACCCGTTGGCAATAGATGATTTTAATATTAAATTGCTGATAGTTCTTGCTCAATCTTTGAAATCGCCATTTTTTACAACACTTGTAGAGCTAACAATTCTCTTGGGCAGAGTTAGGTTAAATCACATTTTAACTACAATTAGCACTAACTACCTTTTTATACAACTGGGGTAAGTAAGTGATTAAAGTTAATCACTGTTTAACTACAACAAAGTGAATAAAAAGGTGATTGAGAGTTTTATACAACCGCCCCAAAGAACTGTATACTTTTGTTTTGTAATAAATAAGAATGCAAAATATGTCAAGATATTAACGTCTTGTTCTCATTTTATTATTTGATGGCTAAAATCATTTCGCGTCATTTCATAGCAAAATATTTTTGAAGAACTTCATGTTGAAAGCAACATAATGACTTCTGTATTATGCACTCTGAGCTGATGTATTTAATTTGAATCCATTTGCACTTCACTGTTTGCAGTAAAATACCGAAAACGTGACCTCTCTTGAATGGGAAAAATGTGATTTCTAGGAGGTTATTTAAGATGAATGGGGGGAATCCCCACCCGTTCATATGTTAAAAGAGGCTCGTATTCAGCCTTAGGCTTGCTCTGTAATTATGTTTGATAAACTATCTAACTATCTATCTACCTTGGTTAATTGTATCCTGATCAGCCTTAGAATGTGCTATATCGACAGTCACGTAATTAGATGTCATTTGGAAAAGACAGCAGCACCGTTCCTGGCAACTCTGAAGTTTTGGTGCCGCGATTCTGTCGGGATGGCTTGCAAAACTGGAATTTTCTTGCTCAAAATTTCATTTCTCATGAGCCCAAACTTTGAACCGTGCATCTATCTGAGAATATGTCTGATGCCAGATTCTAATGTTACTATTAAAAATATTGAAGACTCATTATGTGTTGGTTGGGGCCGCCGAGTTTGTTGTTCTCAATGCAAAAATATTATTCTCTGTATCATGGTCAGAGTTTCATTGTGAAGTTTCAAATAATTTGTTGGAGGCTTTAGACAATACAGCTTTCTTGCTAGTGGCATATCCTTGAAATTTCAAATCAGTTCTTTCTTTTGAAAAAATGAATTACTATAAATCTCAAAGTTTATTTTCATTCCGAAACAACAAATCTTCAAGTTACTGCAAACACGTAGTTAAATTAAACTTCAAAGGGCGGTGCTAATTTTAATTTCAAAAGATGAAAACTGGAATGAAAAACCAACAACATTCAGTAATGTAGAGATAAGCAGTTATACTCTATTAAAACAAGCCTATTTCAGCATCTTCAAGTTCTTTCAAAGTTACGTTAACCCAAAAGCGGGGCTAAAATTACTAGAAAACTTGTTTCCATCAATGTGGAGTAATAGGCAATTTAAACCGACCACTAAAAAAGCGAAAGTGTTTCCCCAGTCACATTTGGAACTTTAAGCATGAGGAAAGTCGTCGCCTATGACGCTTCTACAATCTGTGTTTTCGTATACAAAGAAGCTGATCCTTTTGCACGACGAACGGTTGTATCCTATGATAACAATAAGGAGAGCAGTTACAAGGTCAATTTTAATTATATTATGCCTCCTGTAAGTTTCTGCTTTCCCGATCTGGAAACTATCTCAGCATAAAAAAATGTTTTTTACTCTCTCCAAGCCATTTTATTTTTAAACTAGAAAAGAAAAGAGTTGTGTGTTAGAACAGCAACTAAAAAGCCGGTATATCTCTATACCAATGCTTGTTTCAAGCACAGCGCAATAAGCGTACCGAACTAAGTTTATTTAATTGGTACGGATTTGCTCCCTGAGCAGAACGCAATTCGATTCATACGTAAAAATCTCAGCGAGTTGATTTATATGAACATTGTTTTGACATCTCAGCTATGCTTAATGCCACGCTATCACCAGTTGTTTTTTTGGGAAAAAATTATTTATTTTCACTTACTATCATTCATTAATTATGCATGTGTACGCTGTAAGTGCGATGGTTGAACCAAAGCAGAGCTAGAGCAGTGCTGAAAGGCGTGCAGCTCCCCCTAAATTTCATTGTAGGATATAAACAAAATTAGGCCTTACGATTAAGTTCACAAGAGTATAACAAATGGAAGAAAAGGGTGAACTGGGAAGTCAGACAATGGGAAGCGGTTCTGTGAGTAAAGAGCATAAGCGGCACTGCCATGCAACGCACTCTAAAAGCTTTTAACTTAGCTTTTAACTTTTTTAGATACATGTTTTTTGCTAGAATGAAAAAATTATTCCTTGTATAAAAGGTTAAGTTCAAAATTTCCATAGAAACGCCACGTGATAAACAAGTCGCTCAAATTTCTTTCGTGTAAATGGCCCTATTAGGCACTTTTAGATTGACGTTCACGGCAAACCGCTAACTGCTAATGGCAATCTTTCCATCACATTACATTGTAATATCAACAGTTTTGTGCAGCGAAGTTGCAAAATCACACTTTAGTTAATTATACAGATTTCCGTAACATCGAACAACTGACATAGTTGACTTTAAAATGCAAATTTAACTTTGCCGTGTGTAGTCAGCGGTTCCCCGAAAACGCCAATCTAAAACTCTCTATTGTTTCGGCGCGACTTACGCAAAGCGCCGAGAGTCGATTTGGCAAAACCACCCAGTGAGCCCTTGTGGAAGAGAATGCGTTTGAGAGATTTTTTTTTGTTTTGTTATTGAATCAATTATCATTATTCTACAGGCTACTATCCTCAACCATACTTACTTGCTAATACCGCAAACGAAATCCTGGCAATTGACTTGATCACTCTTGATACAACATTAATCATGGAAAATCTTAGGGGTTCTTGGGGTTTGGATATCGACATGGTTGATAAGAAAATGTATTTTGATGATGATAATGATGTATGCAAGGCAAACTTTGATGGCAAAGACAAGACTCTTGTGGTGAAAAACGATGATATCCTTCGGGATCTTGCAATTGATTGGATAAAACGTCGAGTATTCTGGAGCACAAGCTCATCCATTTACGCCTCAAGTTTAAGCGGGAAACAACCGAGAGTGATAATACATTTCTACTATGACGCTCGTCCTCGTATAGCATTAGATCCTATATTGGGGTAAGTATTTGTTAGAAGTGATATAAAATAGTAGTCTGCAGTTTATATATAGCATTGAGTTATAGGAAGTGATGATTAGTATACGAGGCCATTCTGCATAGCAGTGCCTTTTCGACATACCGTGCCAAACGGGTGTAAAATACAGTAAAGTCAACATCTGAAGTCGAGTGTTAGAATTAAATTTTAACATCGTTAAGTTAACTACGATATTTAAAGTGCCCCTACTGGCAAAAATTTTTATTGGAGATATTAAATCTAGGCATAATTTCAAGCGTATCTGTCCAAAAAATTTTTGATTAGGTCAAATCGTTTGTATTTTATGGCCGTTTAAAGTTGGTAAAAACGCACTTTTTGATGAATCTTGGAAGTCGTTACGAGGAGCCTAGAACAAGCACATCTTGTGACGTCATCTAAGGTACTTATCAAACGAAATGCAAAATATGTTGATATTCCGTTCACATGCAAATTCACGGCGGTATCTTGTATGCCATCGCCATACATTGCGTACATTTTTGACGACTCTAAAGTACTTAATGGTTTCTAGCTGCGATTTGCGTGAGTTCATCATCAATTTGCTTGAGTATAACAATATAAGTTATCACACCATAAGATTTTCAATGACACTTGAGCTGTTTAGACCTGGTGAAGGCAAAGCGTAGCTTTCAAACTTCGAAGGCATTGGCCCTACGTTCAGCGCACTTTTCGCCGACGATTTTGAGTGAAGGTTCTCAATTTTGCCTGGACATACGAGACCTAATTATCCTAAACCAGGAGCGATGAGTTTGGTATTTGCGTGATCCCAAGTATACATGCTCTGTCGAGAAATCCTTCACAAAGTTAGCAAAGCACATAATTTCATTTTATACCCCGGAATAAAGTTTATATGTCTGATCAATTTGATAAGTTTTCTCCGAGTCCGTTTCAAGATAAGACATGATTTATGAACGAACAACATAAAGTTAAACAGCATAAACAGTATCGACCTAACAGAGTCAAAGCCGTAGTATCGTGAATACAAAAGCAAGTGCTATTATATTTAGTTCATCAGAGCCACGCTGACACCTTGAATGACGTCACAAATTGTGCTCGTTCAAGGCTTTTCAAACGACGGACAAAGTTCATCAAGTGCACTCTTTTAACAGCCATAAAATACGAGCAATTGGACCTAATCGAAAAATTTTTGGACATATACGCCAGAAATCATGCCTAGATTCAATATCTCCAATAAAAATCTTTGCCTGTAGGGGCACTTTAATGTATCATAGTTCCTGGAAAGTGCTTTCAAGAATTGTGGTAGTCTGATAATGAGCTTGACACAAAAGCACAAATTCTTTTAGTGTTTGATCGTAATGATTACATGAATCCTGGTCACACTAGAGTTATTTGCACAGCATAATGTCATTCGCAACTGTTGGCATAAGCAGAAAACTTTTGTGTGCGGTGCACATTTGTAAGTTTTCAGTAGCTCGTGTTTGTCTTAGACATCACGAGTTACTAAAAGCCTATACAAAATTGCAACGCACACTAGAATTTTCTCTTTACGCCAACCACTACGAGTGACACTATACTAAGCATATAGCTCTGTTGTGCGTCGGTTTAACTTTTGTAGTCTTGGTATTGAAACAGAAGCTAAGAGTTGTATCATTCTTTTAACGTTACTTAAAAATTATTTCATCAATTTCGCAAAGAAATAATACATAAGAAAATACTACTATATTAACAGTGGCTACAATGTATTTTTATACTACGACAGCACTTTCATTCAAACTTTATCGGCTATAAATATTTCATTACGAAAACTCGAATGCAATAGACGTGTCACAGAAACTCTGCTTTCAATTTTTTTTTGTTCATTCTAAGTGGTAAATGACAGCCCAGGCGATTAGCGTGACCATCCAATTTAGAAAATGCTTTAAATATCGAACTAAACCTCACAATTTCCATGATACCTTTTAGTTTATTCACATTCACAAGAGTCAGGTGAGATCAATTGCAAGACAACTGTATTCGTACATTGCAAAACAGACACTGACTTATAACATGCAGAGATGTGCCATCTCACCTTAAACTCTTAATTATACAGGAATTGAACTACACTTACGGTTTGGCTTGACGATTTTGGAGTCTTTAGTTAGACAAGGAACGTTATCAGCGTTTACTCCAACCTGGTATAAACTAGAGACCTTAAGGAGAGTGGAAAGTTTCTTTGATCTTTAGAAATTTAACCCGCCGCACTCTGTTTAGTCCCAGCTATCGAGTGTTACTCATACAAGATAGATACTTATGCACCGTTACAGTACAATACGCTACAGTGACCTGGCCAACCTCTGCATAACTAACCACCCGCCCACTCTTCTACAGCATGCACATTAAACAACGCTCTATTATGGGTTGTGATGGTTTCGCCGCGATTTACTTATGTGTAAGTTGTATATTTTCGAAGAGTATTTGAATGTACGAGCGTCCAGGTATGGCTGTGGACTGTTTTCCAATAGAAAGAATGGGCAGAGTATGGACTGCATTAAAGTTCCAAGCTATAGCTACACCAGCTATTGCAGACTTCGGTTGTTAACAGATGGTTAGCGTTGTAGTGACGATTACTATAAGTTGATAACATGACATGTGTCGATATAGTTATATGTCGCCAATATTTTCTATACAAATTATTATCATCAATCTACCTGCATGTAGTTCAGTGTTATTTCGGCACTACACTAGCACTGACTTATAAAATGTAAACTATCCGATCATTGTTTACAGTCAATCCTCATTGGAACGACAGTCTATAGCCAGACTAAAATACATTCGCAAACATCATCGCATTTACTTCACTTCTGTGGCAAATTTTGCCTCCATTGACGTAGCCTCAGCCATAATGTGATGTGGGCCAAATTACTGGAGATCGGTTATATCCGAGTTAAGCCCTTTTCGAGTAAAGTTCCCGACTGCGCAGAAACAGCACACACTTTTGACAAGGGCTTAGCTCAAACAAAGAAACTTGTTTCGGGGTTTTGAGTAAAGCACCAGGGCCTAACTCAAAGTCGATCAAGGAATTTGACGCTCGAGTTAAGCCCCCACATTTGAAGTATGTAAACGAACCGTGCAACTGATATGTGTTGAGGGAACCTTAATTTAGGTGAATACTTACGGTCTTCTGGGACGAACAGACTCAACGAAGTGTTGGCAAATTGAGGACTTTCGCTAGTGTAAAAAAGAATTTTGGTTTTGAAGAGTATTTGCACGAAATCACCAACGTCAAACATCGTCAGGCAGTAACTAAATTGGGAATATCTGCCCACAAATTACCTATTGAATCTGGCCGTTACAATAAAATCCCTCATGAAGACCGAAAATGTATTTTATGTAATAGTAATGAAGTTGGTGATGAATTTCATTACTTAATGAGCTGCACTAATAACGATAAGTTTAAACATCTTAGATATAACTTTATAAACAAATTATACGATGTAAGCGAAGCTTTTCACTTGTTTAACGCTCAGGAGATATTTCGATATGTACTTAATATTCCCGATAAATCTATCATGAAAGTAACATCGAAATATTTCCATGACATACTCCATCTATATGACAGCCTAGTAATATAACTGGTGCTAAATATTTATTCGTCTTATATGCGTAAATATACTAAACTCTTTATTCAAATGTCAGATAGTAGATAAGATTTTCATATAGTCCTGTTATAGTGTTTCCATGAATAAATAATATTTACTAAAAAGGCGTCAAGTGAAAAGGTCAACTGACTTTAAATCACTTTATGCCTTGAATATCGAAATTCAGTCGTTTGTGATGGCATATATATCATGTGCACTATGTGAGGGCCAACCCTGCAGCAAACTGGCCGTGCACAAGAAAATTATATTGCCTTTCTTACTCTAATAACATACATGGAAAATTTTCTCGATTCTGATTGGTTAAGAGCAGTTAAATTTTTAGGAAGTACAGTGCAAAAAGGGAGATTCAGTGCCAAAAAAGAAATTCAGTGCAACTTTTCGAAATTTTCTTAAATTTGATCGAAAAAATATTTTTATAGACTGAAAAAAAAAGTTAAGTTCTGAAAACTATTCTTTGTGCGTGTGCTTTTCGCAAAGCACTGTACAGTTACTAGAGAGTGTATCCTTCCCGTTTACTTTCTTCATGTATATTATTAATAAGTAATAGTATGCTTTCTCATGCAATTTGGAAAAAGATACACTCTTGAGTTTTTCAAAGACTTCAAAATGCACTGGTCCTTTGGACTTGTGCAATTTTGATAGTCTTTGAAAAGCTCATGCGTCTATCTTTTTCCAAATTGCATGAGAAAGCACACTATTACTTATTAATAATATACATGAAAAAAGTAAACGGGAAGAATAAACTCTCTAGTAACTGTACAGTGCTTTGCGAAAAGGACACGCACAAAGAGTAGAAAAACTCATGCGTGCATCTATTACTTATAGAAACAATGCCTGTGTCGTCAGTTAATAACTTCACCAATGAAATTTGACCTGTTACGTGGCTGGCGCCAGAGAGAAATTGCACGTGTCATCTGGCCTTTAAGCACTGCCTGTCACATTGCATTTCATCAGCTGAAAGCTACACATTCTGCAGCCACCGCTCAGAGTATCGAAAGCTTTGAAACATGGATCTTTTTGAATTCGATTCTTTGAATCTTTTCAGCAGTCCGAACACCAATATCGCATTTAATAGGTTATCTGATATTTTCAATGTTAACTCCCTGTAAATTCGTTTTCATATGAAAACTAAAAATTGCATATCGAAATTATTGGTATTAATGTCCTTTACTTCATCGTCTCACGGACGTTTCTCTTGCCTTGGGTAGGCGTAGGGCTTGTTTCATGATCAGCTCATATGGTGCATGATTTTTTACCCGTGGGATCGTGGCTTTGATAAGATGTCCAAAAAATTTTCACTTCAAGGTTGAAAAAGGACATAATTCTTGCGACATCATTTGCAAATAAAAGACTTATATACAACCGTCATTACAGCTCACATTACTCTTGTTTCAAACTTTCTTTGAAAAGTCATGTTAATTAAACTCTTTATTAGCAAATTTGTTAAAATAATGCAATGCCTATTTAAAAGGTAGTTGTTTAGAATGATGGGTACCCGAATTTACTCAAACATTTTGAAGGGGCACTAGAAAAATTGGGACAGCGTTTTTGTGGATGAGCATGTCAGAGTTAATGTCCATAAGCGACAAAATCAAGACAGCCCAAAGGTTTATCAAGGAGTACAATGACGGCAGTCTCTGGGTGGAACATCCACATGATATTGTTGTGATACTACTGAATTTTCAAAGTCTGTGGCAATAAGTACTTCAGGTTGTTCAAGAAAGTATCCGTTACACTGAAAGTTTTGAAACAGCGTGTTGTCCTTTGTAAGTATACCAGCATTCGTCAATGCAGTGGGCTGCATTCAAATTACAAAAGCAACATTACAGACATCGAGTATGTGCACACTTATGAACATGCTCTCCACTCTATTTTTTTAAAATAGTCCGAAGTTTATAGGTTGCAACTTCTGAGATCAGCAATATTTTTGTAGGTAACCTAGCATCATTAAATTAATATTCATTTTGAAGCACATTTTTTTATCATGTCTGAGAATTATAAGTACTGATGAGGATGATAAGTGTGATTTCTAGTGTAATATTTTGTTTAGGAGGAAGCCTGTATGTATGCGCTATATGATATGTCCAAATAAGTAGAGCGAAAAGAAGAGTTCTGGTGCATTTCGGCCACGCCCCCTGTTATGCAAATGAGCTAAAATCTGTTAATCAAAAAATCACTCTTTCGTATCGAAATAGTGGTTCTGCTAAACGTGTTCAAACATGCCTGAATGAATACTAATTCTGATTGGCTAAGATTTTATAGTATTTGTGTATAAAAGTTGTAAACATAGTATAAATCTTTAAAATGTTACAAATTGCACAGATTCAAATATTGAAACTTTTTGAAGAAAACGACAAAACTATATATAAGAACAGAATGAAAAATTCAAGTTCTAATCAAAATAATTTTTACCTCCTGATATTCAAGAACTTTTGAACGAAGGGAAAAAATATGAAAATAAATTAAAACAGAAAAAACGAATTGGTAGTACTAAAAATTCACAACCAGAAAATAAGGAAATATTAAAAAGAATGATTTCAAAACAAAAAATTCTTATAATAGAAAAAAATGATGAGAGAGAGATAAAACCTAAAGATATTAATAATTTTGTAAATAAAGGAAGATTTATAAAACATGAAGGAGAAGTGTATACACCGGAGGATTTAAAGAATATGGAGAAATTTGAAAACTGGAAAAGTATTGATAAAATTCAAGATTTTAAACGCCCTAAATATAAACAAAAGCCTACGCTTCGTGAAAAATATTCTAAAGAAATAGCACCCAAGGAGTTTAAACCAAAAAAGAATATAAGTTTATCAGTTGGTAAAATTATGAATAAACGAAAACAGCAACGCCAACAAAAAGCGAAACAGAAGAATGTTGAAATTGGAGATCGTAGAAGAGCTGCTGAAAAGAAGAAAAAATTGAATCAAGATCTTAACAATGCAAAAAAAGCAATTAATATAAAATTGAGGTGGAGGATATTGTAATTATTACATCAAAATATACCGAGAAAAATTTACGTCAAGAAGCGAAAGATAGAGATAACTTATATAGAGAGATGTCGAAGCAAGTATACTCTTTAAAACGTAATTCTGATGAAAGAATTTCCAAGACAAAAGAACTTAAGAAATTTAAGGAGGAAACAAAAAAAATAAGACAAGAAGCAAATATTTGGAAAGAAATTAAGAGAAATTCCATGACAGATAGGAAAAATTTAGTACAAAAAAGACGAGAGGCTATTTTTGACACAAAAAAAGCTCTTAAAGAACTTAATTATAAAAAACCAGAACAACAAAAAGAAATCTTAAAAAAGTCTACTACTGAAAGTATTCAAAATAAAATAAGTGATTTTAAACCAAAGCCACTTCCGAGACAATCTAAGAAAATACAAAATTCGGAGAAAGAAAAACAAGAAATGAAGAGACTTGATGAGGAGATTCAAAAACGAGTGAAACAAGAAAAATTGATGATGTCATCAATTAAGAATTCAAAGGTTAAGGATCCTGAATATATTAAACGTTCTAAGGATAAACTTATCAAATTTCAAGATAAGATAAATCAACTTAAGAATAAAAGAATTAGTTATTTACGAACAAAACCAGTTGAAAAACCTATTCCAAAGCCTAGAACAAAACCAGTTGAAAAACCTATTCCAAAACCTAGAACAAAACCAGTTGAAAAACCTATTCCAAAGCCTAGAGCAAAACCTCATTCAAGAATTACACACCTGCTTGATAGACCTATAAAAGACATTGGGGTAGAACCTTTAAAACCCCCAAAGTATTTACCTATAAGAACAATAAAACAGCTTGCCAAGAAAAGATTGAATGAGTTTTATGATCAGTTTGTAGCCTTAGTTCCAAAACCTATCAAAACAAAAGTTTCCGACACTTATACACAAATGAAGAGTAAAATTATGAAACTATATAATCAGGAGCAGGATGAGGAGTTAATTTTAGAGTTACTAGAAACTGCTATGAAGGGTAGACTAAAAACCTATAAATTATATTTCAAAGATAAAGATGACTATAGAAATTTTGATGATCCTAAAATTTGGTTATTATTCAATGTTAAATACAAAGTGCTTGAGCTTCTAGACACACTTCGGAATAACAAAGTAGAACTTATTTTGGTGTGTAACATGGTAAAAAGAGATCCAATTACAGATGACGTCATAGAACGAGAAAAGGGTTACTTTAGTTCAAAATATCATAGAATATTACCAGGATCAGACATAAATCTTATTTATGAAGAAATGGTGGACATCATCGTGGAAGAATTCTTAGAAGAGAGCAAAAAAGGTTCGGGTTGGGAATTTGATAGAATATTAGGATTAGATATTCATACGGCGAGATATAAGCCTCTAAAAGATTCTTCATACGTTCCTACCCCAAAGCATGTTTCAGATAAGAAGGCAGTCATTAATCCCAAAAATAATTTCATCAATCCAGAAACAAACGAACTAGATCAACAATGTTTTAAATGGGATGTTACTATAGCAACATGTACGAAACCTGGAAGTGAGGATCGCGGACGAATAACAAAAAGTCTTGCTGAGTCAGCAAAAACTCTTAATTGGACAGGCATCAGATTTCGTACTCCTGTTGAAGATATCACTAAATTCGATAAGAATAATAACATAAAAATAAGTTTGTTTGGTTATAATGAAAAAGATGGAGTTTTTCCCATGGTACAATTGCGCAGCAATCCTGACATTGATCTATTACTTATAGATGATAAACATTACTTAGTCGTAAGTAACATTAGTAGATTATTAAGTCCATCATTACATAATAAAAAAGTAAAACATTATCCTTGTAGAAATTGTATGCATAATTCTTATACCCAAGATAAATTCAAAGAACACAAAGAAGATTGTGAAAAACATAGACCTACAAAAGCAGTTTATCCAGAACCCAACATGTTTATAAGCTTTAAGAGCTATGAAAATCAATTTAAGATACCATTTGTCATTTATGCAGACTTTGAATGTATTACAAAACCTATTGAAAACAAATTAGGTCAAAACACAATTCAGTACCAGCAACACATTCCTAGCAGTTACTGTTATTTGATAAAATGTTTTGATGATTCTATTTATGAACCAAAACTGCATAGTTACACCCATGATCCTAACAACCCAAAAACTGTTGAAGAGATGTTTGTTGAAGATATAGAAGCAGAAGCTAGAAATATTTACAAAAGGTTTTACAAACGTCCAAAGAAAATGATATTTACAGAAAAAGATAAACGTAACTTTGACCAATCTGAAGCATGTCATATTTGTGGAAAACATTTTGGGTAAAAAAGTAATAACAAAAATGGTAAAGATGAATATGATCTGGACAAAGTCAGAGATCACTGTCATTTTACCGGAAATTACAGAGGTGCTGCGCATAATCATTGTAACTTGATCTTGAGGAGGCCAAATATTATTCCGGTTGTGTTTCACAATTTAGAAGGACATGACTCTCATTTATTCATAAAACCTTTAAACAATACACCGGGTCAATTTAACTGTATTCCAAAAACAGGAGAGAAATATATAAGTTTTACAAAATATGTTCCGGTAGACAACAAAGATGGTAGAACAATTTCTCAACAACTTAGATTTATAGATTCATTTAAATTTATGGGGTCTAGTCTAAGTTCATTAGTAAATAATTTAACACAAGATAATTTACATTGTCTTAGGAGGTTTTATCCAGATCACACAAAATTACTTTCAAGAAAAGGGATTTACCCTAATGATTACGTAAGTAGTTTTGACATACTCAATAACTCGAGTTTACCACCTAAAAAATCATTTTACTCCAAACTGAATGATGAGTTTATTTTTGATGAAGATTACTCTCACGCACAAAAAGTTTGGAAAACTTTTAACATGAATTCATTAAAAGATTATCATGATTTATACTTGAAAACAGACGTTATACTTTTGGCGGATGTTTTTGAAGAATTTAGAAAGGTTTGTCTTAAAAATTACAAATTAGACCCCGTACATTACTTTACAGCTTCCGGTTTATCTTGGGATGCGTTCTTAAAGTTTACTGGTGTAAAATTAGAACTTCTAGATAAGGAGAATATGTATCTCATGATAGAAAAAGGTATACGAGGGGGAGTATCTTTGATTACAAAAAGACACATCAAAGCAAACAACAAGTATCTTCCAGATTATGACCCAACATTACCTAGTATTTATATACCATACTTGCACGCAAACAATTTGTATGGGTGGGCTATGTCGCTATGTCTTCCTACTCATGGATTTGAGTGGATGGCACCATCAGAACTTGAAAATTGGCAAAGTCTTCCCGAGGGTCAGGATTAATTATCAAGAAAATTCACAGGGGAATAAAATTTTATGAATCAGCAGTTTTAGTTTTAAAACCTTATATACAGAAGAATACAAGTCTCAGAGTTGCATCAAAGAATAAATTCGAAAAGGACTTCTTCAAACTTATGAATAATTCAGTATTTGGTAAGACAATGGAGAATGTTAGAAATAGAATTAATTTTGAATTAACCAGCAAAGAACAGAGGGTTGATAAATTAACAAAGAAATCTCAATTTAAATCAAAAACAATATTTGAAGAAGAATTAGTTGGAATTCATAGTTATAAAACAAAAGTGGTCCTAAACAAACCTATTTATATAGGTGTGGCTATCTTAGATTTATCCAAGACTCTTATGTATGACTTTCATTATAATTATATCAAACAAAAATATGGTGACAAATCAAGACTTGGACTCACAGATACAGATTCCTGACTTTATGAAATTGAAACGGAAGATTTTTACAAAGACATTTCTCAAGATCTAGAAAAATGGTTTGACACATCTGAAATAGTAACAGACAACCCCCACATAACAAAAGGACTTAACAAGAAAATACCAGGATTCTTCAAAGATGAGTGTGGGGGTACTCTGTTACAATAGAAGATGTAGCGCCCCCGTAACGTCCGGGGTAATGAGGGACTAGGTAATGAAATATAAAAACTCTCGTGGGGACTTACGCTTATGGGATATACTTAGCGAGACTCGTAAAAGAAGTCGAATTTATCTAAAGATAAAGCAATCAAAACATGGTGTCAGGAGTGTGAACCTTTAAACAAAACAAAATGGAAGAGAAGCAACCAAGCACAGGAGCACAAAGGCAGCCTGACAGCCAGCCAATGTTGCCAGTAGGTACACCATTGCCGAAACCACTATGCACCGAAGGGAACTTAGCAAAAATTGGAAAGCGTTTAAAAGAACATGGGACAACTACAGCATAATTGCCCGCCTAGACCGTTTCGACAAAAAATTCAAAACAGCAACCTTTTTATCATGCATAGGCGAAGAAGCGTTAGAAATATACGAAGGAATGGACTTTGCAACAGAAGAAGACCGTACCAAACTAGATGTAGTCGTAAACAAATTCCAAGAGCTATGTTTAGGCAAGACAAACGAGACATACGAACGTTTTATCTTCAACAATCGACAGAAGCAAGAAACCGAGACCGTCGACCAGTACGTAACAGCGATTCGTAGACTAGCACAAACATGCAATTTTTGCGCCTGTTTACGCGACTCTCTGATACGAGATCGGTTAGTCCTTGGAATAGATGACAAAGCGACGCAAAAGAAACTCCTTCAAGACAGAAAACTTACCCTGGCACGAGCAATTGACATCTGCCGAGGCAGTGAGACAGCGAAGAAACAACTAAAGAAACTGCAAGAGGACAATCAACATGCCATCCACGTCGTAGCTAAACAAACGACAGTGCCCAAAGATTCGAAGAGTCAATGTAAATACTGCGCCGGCAGCCATCCACGAAAAAAAGAAGTGTGCCCAGCTTTTGGGAAAACCTGCAAGATCTGCGGCCGAATCAATCACTTCGCAAAAGCCTGCCTCCAAAAGAGTAAAAACACACCGAAGAAGGCAGTTCGCCAAGTAAATGACGACGACACAAGCGACTCAGGTGATTCTGTCTCAATCCTCGAACTCACACCAGAAAATATCTGCGCAGTTCAAGAAACAGGCCAGTTCCAAACCCGCTTGCACACTGATATGAAAATCAAAGGAGGCGCACTCGCGAACTTCCAAATTGATACAGGAGCGACTTGCAATGTCATCAAAATCAGCGAACTAAACCACACTAAATATGACCGGAAAATACAACCGACGAATCAAGTTCTTCGCATGTTTAGCAACACACCTCTGGGGAAATGTCGAATACAGCTGCAAAATCCAAGCACAAAAAAGAAGTACAAGGTCCCCTTCACAGTCGTGAGTGACCAGCTTGCAAAAAGTAACCTTTTGGGATGCCGTTCAGCACAACACATGCAATTCATTTTCACAAATTCAGAAAACAACAACACCATGCACGCACATCAAGTTCAGGAAGTCGACACCGGATGTGATGACATGCCAGAAATGGGGCTTAATCTCCGGGAGATTAAAGATACCTATGGAGACATTTTCGAAGGGATAGGGGCTTTAGGCCCAGAATTACACCTCGAAGTGGATCCAGAAGCTTCCCCTGTTGAAATACCACCACTCAGAATCCCAGAGGCATTAAGAGAACCGCTGCGCACCCACCTAGACGAACTGACAAAGCTCGGAGTGATCGAAAAAGTTGACTACCCAACTGACTGGGTGAATGCAACCGTGGTGGGAAAAAAATCCAAAGGCAAGTTACGGCTGTGCTTGGATCCCCGGCCACTCAACAAGGCCCTGAAACGGAGTCATCATCCACTACCGACCATAGAAGATATCCTCCCACAGTTATTCAACGCAAAAGTTTTCTCCAAAGTCGACTGTCAAAACGGATACTGGCAAGTACGACTAGACGAGGAATCTTCGAAGCTAACAACCTTCAATACCCCATATGGGCGATTCAAGTGGAACCGATTACCGTTCGGTATTTCGCCTGCAGGAGAGGTATTTCAGCGCCGCCTTGACCAGGCTATAGATGACCTGCAAGGAGTTCAGACAGTCGCCGACGACATGCTTATTATTGGAAATGGAAACACCATAGCAGAAGCAATCAAAGATCATGATACCAAGATGAAGCAGCTGTTTGAACGCTGCAGAGAGAGGCAGATCAGGTTTAATCCCGAAAAGATCGTCCTGAAGAAGATATCCATGCCGTACATCGGACACGTTCTCACGTCCAATGGCGTCCAAGCTGATCCTTCCAAGTTCCAAGCCATCCTACTAATGAAGCAACCTACTAATATCGCTGGAGTTCGCCACATCCTTGGCACAGTAAACTATTTGGCCAAGTTTCTCCCGCTCCTCTCACAGGTCTCTGCCCCGCTGCGAGAACTCACGAAAAAAGATCAGCCGTTCTGCTGGACAAGCAGCCATGACCAAGCATTCGCCAAGCTAAAACAGATGATAACTCAACCCCCAGTATTGAAATACTTCGAGCCAAACAAATCACTCACTCTACAATGTGATGCCAGCGATTACGGGTTGGCTGCACTCATCCAAGACGGCCAACCGGTAGCCTTCGCGAGTCGAGCACTCACGAACACTGAAAAAAACTATGCCCAAATCGAAAAAGAACTGCTGGCCATCACATACGGAACTGCACGCTTCCACCAATACACTGATGGACGACCAGTCGTGGTGGAGACAGACCACAAGCCGCTAGAAATGATTCACCAAAAACCTCTGACAGCAGCCCCACGAAGGCTCCAAAAGATGATGCTACAGTTGCAGAACTACGACATCACCATACAATACAAGAAAGGTGCTGAGATGTTCATCGCTGACACTCTTAGCCGACATAACTTAGAAGACCAAGAAATAGGCCCGGATTTTGCAAGTGACGTCACTCCCTTGGAAGATGTCAACCAGCTGATCGCAAGCGGCGCAATGACTGCCAAATTCCAAACTGAGACAGCCAAAGATCATCACTTGCCGATGGTTGTACAGTACATACAATCGGGTTGGCCAGAGAGCCCCAAAGGATTAGACCCAGCGATCACCCCCTACTTCCATATCCGAGATGAGCTCGTGACAGAGGAAGGACTCAATTTCCGAGGCCACAGGCTCGTCGTCCCAAAGTCGCTGCGGAAACAAACTCTTCAAGAGCTGCACTCAGCCCACCAAGGGATCGAATCCACCACTCGACGCGCAAGAGAAAATGTGTACTGGCCGAATATTAACCAAGAGTTGAAAGATCACATTCGAAGTTGCAAAACCCGCGAAACCTACAGTGACAAGCAGCGCAAAGAACCACTCATCGCACACGAGTTCCCCGATCGCGCTTGGGCGAAGGTTGGCTGTGACATTTTCGAATTCGACAAGCAAATGTACCTTGCGACCGTAGACTATCACTCAGACTTCTTCGAAGTTGATTGTCTTCAGCAGCAACAGAAGACATCGGACGTGATTTCCAAACTCAAGCCGCATTTTGCACGATATGGCATCCCGGATACCCTCGTGTCAGATAACGGGCCACAATTTGACAGCACAGAATTCCGTGATTTTGAGACAGAGTACGGCTTCGAACACATTACCACAAGCCCTTACCACCATCAATCTAACGAAAAGGCAGAAACGGCAGTCAAGGCTGCCAAGAGAATCATACGAAAGTGCAAAGCGTCCAATGATGATCCGTACCGGGCTCTCCTCGCCATACGAAACACCCCCCAACAAGGACATGAAACAAGCCCCGCTCAGCGCATGGTCAACCGCCGCACCAGAACGCCATTACCAACTTCCACAGAACTTATACAACCCCAAATCAACCACGCAGCGGCTCAATCCAGAAAGAAAACACAAGCACGACAGGCACGATACTACAACCGGGGAGCAAGAGCTCTCGAACTCCTAAAGGAAGGAGATGCAGTGAGAATACAACCAACCAGGCTAGAACAAAAGAAATGGGAAAAAGGCAGAGTCAACAAACAAATTGGAATACGGTCATATAAAGTCAAGTCAAATGGGGTCGAGTAAGTCAGGAACCGACGATTTTTACGCAAGATCACCAGAGACCAACCCAGCGACGACGGCTCAGACGAAGACATGGCAGAGTCAGATACGGTAGAAAAAAAGGAAGCCACCTAGATAACCCCACAAAGCAGAGCCAACGAACCCGAAACAAGCAGCCCTGATGGGGAAATGAGCAATGGAATTAAGACGACCAGAAGCGGGAGAGTAGTCAAAGAACCATCCCGCTTGAGATTTGAAAAATAAAACAAAAGAACAAAACAAAAAAAAACCCAAAAAAAAACAAAACAAAAACAGGCAACATTTAAAGCATTAGTTAGTAATATTGTTCCAGTTTATGTTTCGTTATTCAGGGCAAAAGACTAAGTTTGCTCAAAAAAGAGGAGATGGTACAATAGATGACGTAGCGCCCACGTGACGTCCGGGGTAATGAGGGACTAGGTAATGAGATATAAAAACTCTCGTGGGGACTTACGCTTATGGGATATACTTAGCGAGACTCGTAAAAGAAGTCGAATTTATCTAAAGATAAAGCAATCAAAACATACTCAAATTACAGAATTTGTAGGGCCTAAACCAAAATTATATGCTTATCAAAAAGAAGACTCTTCTGAAGTTAAGAAATGTAAAGGTATAAAGAAATCAGTCGTAGATTAACCTTTAAGACTAGAACATTATAGAAACTGTATTAACGATGGCATTCCCGTAAAAAGGTCAATCAATATGATAAGATATAGAAAACACAATTTCTTCTCAGAGACTGTCAGTAAAGTTGCTTTGAGGGCTGATGATGACAAAAGGATAATATTACCAGATAAATACATTATCAGTAGGTCACTATAAACTCAAACACACTTAAAAAAGTCAATTGTGTAACCTGATATTAAGTTACACAATTGTTTAAACTTGTCTAGACACGTCCGGACTTGTTTTCGCTGACTCAACAAAATTAACTTTGTATAATTCACCTCGAACACTTGGGTCTATTTTCTTGTTATAAGCCGTTCTAATAGCTCTAGAACTAACTCCAAGAAACTCTGCTGCTTTACTCATACTTGGAAAAACTTCAATCCACCCAGAATTTAAATGAGTTTTTCTTGTTTCTTTTCTCATTTATTATACAAGATAATTTATAGTTTTTCCTAGTTCCCAACCTCCCAAGAGCCCGATAATTCCTGATGCGGCGTGTTGATACTCCCGCATTTCTTTTGAGGGTCTGTAGTAGTCACCCAAAACAGGTCCTCTAGAGAAGTTCAATTCTTCTTCGCAGAGTCTTTTTAAGGCTTCATTGGTAGAATTTAGATCCTGATTTGCATCACTAAGTTCTTGTTTAAGTCTTGCAATTTTATCTTTTCTTTTAGTTTCTTTTTCAAACCACTTTTCTTTTTCTGAAGCAAGTTTCTCCAGAGCTAAGTTGTGCCTTTTCATTTCCACCTCATTACCTTTATGATTAAGTTTACTGAATAAGAATCCAGCTCCAGCAAATGCAAATGCGTTAAAAATTCCAACCGCTACTACTGAAGCCATTTATTTATCAATTTTCTCAGGAATAATCTTCTTGTCTTCGAGGTACTTTACAATAACAGATCAAATCATCACAGCTCCTGCTAACTTTAAAGTTCCATTTACATTTTGCGGTGTACCAAGAGGTTCTCCTATTACTTTCTTACTTGTCATAGAAACTCCGACAGCTGCCAAAGTTAAGACGGCTGCATTATAAATTTGATTGATAATTTTAGTCTCATTACCGCTCATTTATTTAATAACATTTTCTTAATTTTTTTCAGTCAAAAGTATCTAAAATTGTTCGGGGCTCAGGTTCTTCTTTTTCTATGACGGGTCTTTTGTTTTCTAATACTTTTGAAGGCTTGTAGTTCATGTAACATAGTATTCCAAGAATAGAAATTACACCAATAAAAGGGAGATACCCATAAGTGACACCATCATTTTTAAGTTCTTCTTGCAAGAGTTTCTCTTTTGCTTCTTTCGCTTTTTTAGACAACTCTGCTAATTTTTTACCTTGTTCTATATTCTTAGGATTTTTAACTTTGTTTGGGGTGGTAAGTTGTTCTTTTTGCTTAACAACTTGTTCTTTTTGCGTAACGTTAGATTCATTACTACTCATTTATTATGTAATTTTTACTATAAATTTACTTAGAATTCGACCAGCTGAATTTATAGTAAAAACATAGTAGAAATTTTTTACTGTATTTCTCCTTAAAATTCGACGAAGTAAAAACATAGAAGAACGTGTTTAAACATGCCCAGATACTGTTTCCACCACAACCTTTAAATTAGACTCATTTCCATAATTACCCCCAGCTGTTTTTCTCATTTGAATATAAAACATAACCACATCCTTAATGTTTCTGACTTGATCTTTAAGATAAAATGAAATATTTAATGGAACAGCCTGATAACCACCAAAATTTAATATATTTTGATCAGTAATGTCTACTGTTTTTATGCCTTTTTGTTGTTTAGATTTATTTTTCATAAGTACAAAAGTTGAGTACTCAACACTAATGTTTGTAATGACAGCATCATTGTCAAATGTGTGATTCAACAAGGTTACTTTTGTCTTATCATTTACATCTGGAAGATAGATTGAACTGATTGGATATCCGCTGTTCAACGTTTTTGGTATACTATAACCAACTATTCCATGTAGACCTCTATACAAAAAATTATACAGGTATGTTCTGACAATGTCGGGTTTAGCTGACCCATCATTTAGACTGGTCAGCTCTGGTATATAACCATAATTCAAAGTCATTTATTTATAGTTTCTATACAAATTCTCAAAATTGTCTCATTTTTGTAGTTTGTAGGCGGATTGTATTGTTTAAGCTGAACAAACAACAACACAATCTCACTAGGATCACTCACGTAGTTAACAAGATCGAATGACTTGTTTATAACGAATACATGATTTCCATTTGGCTTTTCAAAATAATTTTTATTATCATTTCCTCTGACTACTTCATGATAGTTTCCAAACATATAAATTGGGTCTCCAAGATTAAATTCCTGCTTAGATTTGTTTTTTTTAACAACGACTAACCTGTAGTAGACTTTAAAATCACCATGCAAAGTACTATCCGTATTAATGGTATGAGTTTGAATAGTCAACTTGGTACTTTTGTTACATAAATTTTCAACATACGGAATACTCAGTGGAATTCCATTAAGTAACTTAGCAGGTCCTGCCCACGCAGATGTTAATTCATTAAAAATCAAATCAAAATATAGTTTTTCTGTTAGTGTTGTTTGTATTTGTGTATAACCATAATTCAAAGTCATTTATTTAAAGTAGAAATCTTGAAACAAGTATTGCAAATATTAACATTACCCCAGCGATGGTCACGTGATCTCCATCAAAAGGTTTAGGTTGCATAATGTCTGGCTTAGGTTGCATAATGTCTGGCTTAGGTTGCATAATGTCTGGCTTAAGCTGCGTAACAACTTGATTAAGTTTCTGGTTTTTGCCAAATTTCGTAGAACATGTAGCGGTTGTTAAAGTATTATTAAAACCTTCTATCGGCGTATCTAAAATAATTAAATCTGATAGAATTAAAATTAATCCTGGGATAATTACCATATTTAAAACTACATTTGTGTCCTGAATTGCTCTTCTCATATTACTTATTGTTACAGTCTGATCATCTTGTACGATTGTGTCTTGTACAAGTTTATGAAAGACGTCTTGCGTTTGTGAACTCTTGGCTCCTTTATTCACAACAGACCACCTCGTTTTTGCCTGAGACCCAAGTATGCAGTGTACATAACTTTCTATTGCTTGTTGTAAGAGTTTTTGTCCAATTTGCGTAAGACCATCAGAAGTCGACTATATAAATGACTTGAAGTCGTTTGATTCATTTCTTGGAACTACTTTATCAATGTATTCATATCCAATTCCAAGAATTCCCATCGATCTATTATTTCTTGCAAATACATAATGATATTTTCTTACTCCAGGATTCTTTTCTAAGAAATAACTCATTGAGTCTCTAGCATGTTTTAGTTTATATTTCTAAATTTTTTTCGTAGGTATACTTTTCTGTATAAGTTTTATATCATTTTTGTTGACGTAAGCACTTAGTTTGTCAGGGTATCTTAAGAATCTCTTCATATGATAAAAAAGTAGTACTTACTAATACTCGAAATAATTTTAGGCTGGCCTCTTGTATTAAAGTGTTCTAATGAAGGTCCTGATTTGTAAGATAAAACATAAGCAGAAACTAAACTTGTAAAATAAGGATCTTCAAGATGGTTAAATTTTGCTTTACTAATGTCTGAAATGTTGTTTGAGTTTTCCCACTTGATGTCAAGTGGTTCAAGTCGACACTTGAAACTATCACTCTCATTTACATAAATCTCAAATGATTCAAAATCAGTCTTAGTGTTGTCTTTAAGTTTTAAACCAGTGATTGTTCCTCGACTGTTCCGAATTCTGGGAGTCCAGTACAAAGCATAAGAATACTTGTCTTTGAATGTTTTTGAAGTTATGTCTGTTCCATAAGACTCAGTGACGTCATAGTCTATAGAGGTGTCTGTTTTCAAAGTGATTGGGTCCACGCTGGCGTTAAATTAAAATTTGCTTAGGTCAGCATTTGGGTACTTCTTAGAAAAGTCATCTTGCAGTCTCTCTACTTGAGTGTTGTGAATATTCATAGCTGTTTCATATTTTTTACCATATACAGCTTTGTAATATCTCTCAAGTTCATCCCGATTCATTTATTTTATATCGTAAAATAAATGAACAAACTCACTGTATTGATTAACAGTAATCATAAAGAACTTTACATTGACAAAAGAATTATGACAGCCGGTGGGTCTCTATTGTTTTTAAAATCAGCTACAATTTATTGGAATTACAAGAACATCATATCTAGAAAAAATAATTTCATTTCCAAAGACTCAGCTACACTTCTACTTCCGGTTGGTTACCTTACTTTTGATGACATTCAAAAAGAACTAGCCAAGTATAAAATTAAATTGGAGAAGCTTCCGTTCACAAACAAGTGTAAGATATTTTGCAAGGATGACCTACTAAATCTTAAGACATTTGGACTTTGGTTAGGATTCTCAAAAAATAAGAAAATAGCTCAAAACACGTGGGTGGAGTCTGACAATGAATGTGACATAAACCTAGGACTTCGTTATGTTAGTATATGTTGTGATGCTGTAAACAAGTCTATGAACTTTGACTCTACCGGAAAAAGAAGTTCAGCCTTTGTAACTCTACCAATCACCACAACTCAAACACTCAGCGGATCTTTCTCTCATTACAAAGATATTGAAAGTGAAGTATTAGTTTACAATGGAATTTGGAATAAGTTTACTTTTGATGTCATTACAAATTTAAGGGAAACCCCTGATATTGGATCTGTGTTACTTGAACTTTACCTAAAATAAAATGAACATTAACAGCTTTAAAAAAGAGCAAGAATTAAGAGATTTGTATCATGATCCGAAAACTGGGTACATGTCCGCCGAGAAACTCTGGCAGAAGTCACGTGAACAAGACTTGGGCATTCAGAGAAAAAAGGTTAAAGATTGGTTAAAGACTCAAGATACTTATACAAGATATAAGTGTATTGTTAAAAAACACAAGACACTTCAAACTTACGTAAACAACCTGGGTGATCAAATTCAACTTGATCTCGTGGATATGTCTAAACTTAGATATAAAAATAATAGTTATAATTGGATTCTTACTGGTATAGAAATATTATCTAGATTTGGTTTTGCAATGTCTGTGCGTAAAAAAGACACTCATAATATGACAAAAGCAGTTGAAAAACTCTTAAAAGAGTTGAAGTCTAGATTTGGGGAATACCCTAAAGTAGTTCAATTCGATGAAGGTAAAGAATTCTACAACGTAGGTGTAAAAACTCTATTAGAAAGTCATGGAATAAAGTACTTCTCCAGCAAGTCAGATAAAAAAGCTGCACTAGTGGAGAGATTTAACAGAACTTTAAAGTCTATGATGTGGAAATACTTTTACTCAAAAGGTACTTATAAATGGATAGATGCTCTTGATGAGTTTACCTATAATTATAATCACACAAAACACAGCACTATCTTAATGAAACCTGCGGACGTCAGCAAAAATAATGAACATCAAGTTTGGATGAGTTTGTATGGACATTGGACTGGGAAATGCCCTTTACCTAAATTTAGAATAGGAGAGCAAGTAAGAGTAAGTAAATATAAGACTATCTTTGAGAAAAGAATATGAAACTAACTTTACAGAAGAGATCTTCAAAATATCAAAGGTATTTAGAGGCAATCCTACTACTTATGAAATTGAGGACATAACAGAGAGTGAGCCTATCCTTGGGAAATTCTACAAAGAAGAACTGTCTCCTGTGGATAAAATTGATGACACCTATAGAGTTGAGAAAGTTCTAAAAACTCGTGGAGACATGGCTTTCGTTAAATGGCAGGGCTATGATAATAAACACAACTCTTGTGTTAAAAAATCTGATATAAAAAATCTATAAATAAATAAATGGAACAAAATGATTTAAATGATTTAGACTTGGAAAATAGACTTTTTCTAGAGGACAACACAAATCAAGATTTTGAAGACTCCGAAGTTGACATCACCGATATGCGAGAAACCTCATTTATGAATCCTAATTTTGAAGACTTTGATACACCTTTAAAGAACATTAGGAACCCAGAAAATCATACTTCTATAGCGCTTGAAAATTTCATAAGATTAACAAATCCTGATTTCAGATTAGGAAACACTACTAGAGAAATAGAACTTAGAATTAATATTGGTGTATCACCAAAAGGTCATATAAACTATAAACCTCTACTTGAAAACAATAAAAGGTGAAAACCCCAAATTGTGTTAAAAAGAAATAAAAATAACCTTACTTATAATAATCCAAAATCCACTCAAGAAGCTGTTAGTCAATTTAAACATGAAATAGATATGATAGTTTATGAGAAAAAAACTAAAGAAGGCACCTTTGTAGACACCGACCTGGATATGTCTTATATTGAGGGTCTAACCCCTGAAGAAAACAAAGAACTTCAAGGAGTATTAAAACCTAGTGAAAACACTACTGGTCGTCTTGGTGATGGTGGAGCTCTTCAAATACAAGCAGATCATCTTCAAGAAAAACTTAATGAAACTATAGATCAAAGAGATGCTACAGATAGACCTGAAGATTATATTGAATTAGAAGAGCGAGTTGTAGGTCTAAGAGAAGCTGTAAATAGAACAATAAGTCAAAGAAGTAATGAAGATACTAGGAATAATCAAATTTTGGATCTTGAGCATCTTGAGAAATTTAAAAAGTGGGCAAAGAAAAATCTAGTCGCTTTAAGCGGTGTTGCTATAGCAATAGAAGGAATAATTACTTCAATGATCATTGGTGGTAGAACTGTTGTTCAAAAAGGAGCTCAAGCAACAAGTGCTTTTGCAAAGACATTAGCTAAGATATTTAAAGAACTTGGACCTATTGGGAGCACAATTTTAAACTTAGTTACCACCGCCTTAAAATGGGGCGCCAAAGGATTAAGTTTCTTAGCAAACAACCTATGGGTCTTAGCGTTAGCGTTAACTTGGTTTGTTTACGACATGTATAGAAATAAAAAAAAGTTAATAAATAAATGAGCACTTTAACACCTGGTTTTAGAAAACTTAAAATGAGTGATATCAAAGGTACTCGTACGAGGCATGTTATTACTTTTAATCCTAATAAAGCAAATCCTGGAGAAGAACTTTACGTTGACATTCCAAAGTTGAAATCTAACACTTGTTTGGTTCCTGACAGTTTAAATTTAAAATTCGATTTTAAGAATAAAATTACAAAGTATTGGTTTTTAAATAATCTAGGGAAACTACTTGTGAAAAAATTAACCGTACGTGTAGGAGGTGAAAATGTATATGATAATAATGGTCATAGTGAACTTGAAGTTTACAAAGACTTGTGGTTACCAGAGCGTGTTAGATTTGAACGTATAGAGTTTGGAATAGCTAATGAAAATACTAGAAAGATAATTTCTGGTTCAGATGATGGAGCAAAGTCTGGAAATACACAAAAAGTCTCTGATGCTTTAATGAGTGATGTCCACGGAACAAAACAGAACGTTAAACTTGATAAAATCGTTGGAGATCACGGACTATATTCTCCTTACTCCATGGGTCATAATTACTGCAGCGCATGCGTAGCAGCGCCAGCAGTTTAAAAATGGCCCTTGTGTTTTTTTTTGTTGTTTTATCTTTCCTAAGGGTACGACGAGCAATTTTGTTACATATTAACAAGTGAACATGATGAAATCACAATTACCGAAGTAACTGAAGCTTCGCAGTAGGGCAAAGTTTTGAAGACAAAATTTAGTATTTAGTTACCAAGACATTTTGAAGTCAAGTTCTGTTCAGGTATGAGTATAAATTTTCAAACGTAGACTGTAGGGGTTTTGCTTATTA